>APFE030116531.1:141870-163995 GCA_000404065.3 Pinus taeda
ATAATAATAAAATAAAATAAATTAGAAATCATTCATATAAGTGTCGGCTTCCTTAAAAATTAGGGATCTAGGTTTATTTATTCCCAGGTCGATAGACTCTTCTCTCAATAAGCTTTCATTCATATTCTTTCCAAATTAGTCCTGATGATGGACCCTCTTTGGGGTTTGAAACGTTGACAGAATGAACACAAAACTGTGGATAATCCGGATCATGCCACTGCAAAAAACTTCCACAGAAGCCTAAAATGTAAGAGGTCTAATCATGTACGTCGTCTAAAGAATATATTTGAGCGGTGTCAGAAATATGGGATTTCCATGAATCCCAAGAAGAGTGTCTTTAGTGTGTCCGAAGGGATTCTACTAGGGAACATCATAGCGAAGAGTGGAATCAAGATTGATCCCGAGAGGGTCAAGGCTATCACAAAGATCCTGTTTCTGGTAAACAAGAAAGTTATGTAATCTTTCTTTGGAAAAATCAGTTTCCTCGAAAAAATCCTCAGACTTTGCACAGATAGTCAAATGTATACAGGAGATGATCAAGAAAGATGCAGTATATACATGGGACAAGTGGTAGAAAGACTCTTTCACTTAAATCAAACAAGTTATAGCCGATGCACCCGCACTATTTAGTCTTGACTATGGCAGGTATTTCTTTCTCTATACATTTGCTTCAGATTTATCAATTGCGACCTTATTAACTCAGAAGTACAGTGAAGGAAACAAATAACCTATTTCTTTTATGAGCACTAACCTACAAGGCTCATAATTAAAATACCCTGCCATTGAAAAACAAGCGTATGTAGTATAAAAGGCAATGAAGTATTTTAGGCCCTATTTACTTAAAGCACATACCACTATATTTGTACCTCATCCGAAAGTTAGAACCCTGCTCATACAACCAGATTTGGGTGAGAATAGGGCTAACTAGATTACATGTCTTCAGGAATATGATCTAGAATTCAAACCAGTTCATACTGTAAAGGGTAATGGCTTATACAGACTGGCGACTAAAGCAAAGACTCTCCCAAAAAAAGTCTTTCAGGATGGGTGCAAGAAATAGAATTTACAATATTGATCACATTCCTTAGTCCACATCCACAACACCTTGGTACACATATTTACGGTAGTTTTTGGAACATGGCAACTCGGCCTCGCACTTATCGAACAAAAAGAAAAGGGGAATTCATTTGAAGGCTCTATCATATCAATTGGTCCATGAAGTTCTTTTTCAAAAGCACCACAATGGAATTTTGTTAAGGTGCCTTAATCCTCAAGACACAGAGAGGGTCCTTAAAGACTTAAAATATGGTTTGGAAGGTGGCCACTATGCGGGAGACACTACAACACACAAAGTTATGAGGGTTGGGTACTATTAGACCACACTTTTCAACGATGTGAATGCATATTTCCACAAGTTCCAAGCATTTCAAAAATGTTTTGGTCATGATCAAAGGTCATCTGACCCATTGCCCCTTGTAGCAGTTCAAGAACCATTCCAATAGTGTGGCCTTGATGTTATCAAGGAGATTTTTCCCCACTCATCAAAGAAGCACTGATATATCTTAATAGTCACAGATTACTTCAGTTGGTGGTCAAAGGAAGTTCCTCTCAGACAAGTGAATGACCAAGAATTCATTCATTTTTTCCAACGAAACATCATAACCAGGTTTGGAATTCCTATGTCACTTGTCTTTGATAATGCAACATACTTTTCATCGTTAATACTTTATGAATTTGCATTGGAAAATGGGATTGTTTTAAAACATGCATCTAATTATTATCCCCAGAGAAATGGTTTGGCTGAATCAACAAATAAAAATATTATTCACATAATTAAGAATTCCATTTTATCTAAGTAAAAGAACTGGCATAGTTCTTTGACTAATGCTTTTTGGGCCAACTGCGTAACTCCAAATCCTTCTCTAAGAACCTCACCATACTTTCTAGTGTATGGTAAAGAAGTTATCTTGCCTTTGAACATATATCTCCTAGCCTTGCAGCTGTCCCAAGAGTCATAAGGAAAACCTTTCTTACTGGTTCAAAGCAGGATAAACACTTTACTCAAAATCGAAGAAGAGAGGCTCAAAGGCAAAGACCGATTTTACGTGCATAAGATCCATATTAATCTTTGGTTTGAAAGAAAATCCACAAGGGCAAAGAGCTTTGATGTGGATGACATAGTTCTAAAATGGGATAAACTCGATGAAGACAAAGTTAAACACAATAAGTTCCAACCATTGTGAATTGGACCATTCACAATCAAAGAGAGGCTCGGCCACAACACCTTCAAGTTAAAATCTTTGGACGGGAGGATTGACCCCCTTCCCGTAAATGGTCGAGACCTTAAGCATTATTTTTATTAGTATCTACAAATTGTACTTCCTGTACATATTCTTTTGCGCTTTATTTTTCTTTTTGTTTAAGTCAATTGTGTGTTTGTTATGTACTCATGTCTGTTAGAAACCAGATCAATACATAGTGGGGGTGAATTAGTAGTGTGGCACTTTTAAACTTTTTTCTAGAATTACTTAATCTTTTACACCATGCAAAAATTGAGGCACATAAACATAAATTAGAACATCAAAATAGAAAAGAAAGCATAAAATAACTCAACATAATGAACACAAGTATTTTTGGTGGAAAACCCTTCCTTGGGAAAAACCACCTTGTTGTTGTTGCGCTGCTCAAATATTATATTAGTCAAGAAAAATATTTACATAGAGATATACATGGATACTATCAAATGGATATTGTTTCTCATGTAGATCTATGGACTACCATCTATTGAAGGCCACCATGATCAATGATCCTTGCGTGGTTACTCTTGAACTATCAATGGAATATATAGACTTTGATCTACTAGAAGCCACCATGACCAACGAGCCTCACCCAACTTCTGTTGATCTATCCAACCACCATTTGATTGAGAAAACTACTCACTAATATTTATTTTTCCCGAGTCACCCATCTCCTCTTCTCTATGTGGTTCTCGTTTCATACATTTTCATACTGGAACCGAGAACTGCTCAAGATGAGCATTGCAACAACATATCATCAAATCACACAAAAAATCTGTAGCACTAGCTACAATCAAACTATCCACACAAACTTCAAAATAGCTCCTAAAACACTACTTCAATCCACACTTCATCTTCTCACTCACTTCACAAATCTAATGGCTAAAACACACTTCATCTCACCACTGCCACAATTGCGAACTGCTTTAGAAATTTTTCACTACACAACACATGCAACTTGCACACAATCCTCCACACTCACTCAACACACAAAATACTCATACATACTAGCATTGATCTTCCTCCAATATGTAGATGAACTGAAGTTCTCAACTCAATAATTACGTAGAACTACTAGGCTTCACAACTCTGTTCATATGCTTGATTTGATTCAGATTCAACTCATAGACTCTATCAACCACTAACTCCACTTTCCTTTTTTATATTTTCAACTTTAAACAACTTCTAGAGGTCCCACGAACTTTTTTTAGCATAAACTGAAAAGTTTCAAACAAGAATGTCACCACAATACAAAAATTAATTGATCAGTGCAATAAATATAAAGAAAAACTCATGCAAACTCTCAGTCACATGCTTGACACCGTCTCCATGCGACTGGAACATCACAATCTCTCCCATAGGTCTGTCTCCATGCGATTGGAGCTTTTCATCCACTCCCGGAGGCTTGGCTCCATGTGATTGGTGCTAAGGATTAAGGAAATGAATGGATCTTCATTCTAGAACCTCTGCCAACTGATGGAACACCTTCTTCATCATCTGATCACTCCTCCAAACCTCTATGTTAAGTTTGAAACTAATGAAATAGGCTAAGAATAAGCCAGTGACATGCAAGACCTATTCTGCTAACTACAACGCCAAGAGCAACACCTTCTTCAACATCTGATCACTCCTCCAAACCTCTGTGTCAAATATGAAACTAATGAAATAGGATCAGAGCAATTCAGTGACATGAAAGACGCATTCTACTAAATGTAGTACCAATACCAACACCTCCATCTCCTCAAGCAGTATCTCCAACTCATATAGCAACAGCCTCAACACCTACAACAACAACATCATAGCATCCAACTACCTCCAAAACTAGTGGAAGCACCTCCAACATTGCAGCCAAAACTCATCACATGAAGCAACAATTCAATGTCTCCAAGACATGTAGAGACATATGCAACAATGATCCAGGTGGCTCCAGAGACACACAAAACAAAGAGGGCTTATGGAATCTCGAAAATCAAAGTGATCAGAATGCTTTCGAACTAGGACCAGAGCGTAGATCTTGTCATCCTGATCACAATGACGTGAACGATTCATCAATCTGAGTTCGTATGAGGGAGAATGAGCCAATCAAAGTTTTGGTGAAAGTTGGACCGTGGGCTAGGTTTAAGTGTCCTATAATTTGACCAACCCCAAGGCATGAAACCTAACTCCCAAAAGCGGGCAAAATTATTGCCTCTTTAATTGGTCTAATAACCCTTATGTTAGACAAAATAAAAAAATGGCCATATTTTAATAAAAATTAAAAAAATATATAAATGAGGTGGCAGACCACCACCCCCGCCACCCCAAAATATATTACAAAAAATCAAAAATTTTATGGGCCGACGGGCCATGACCTCCACCGGCTCTCCCTCAACCTCTGCACCACATAACAAAATTAAAATTTAAATATGGGTCGGCGGCCATGACCCCGCCGAACCCCCAGTCCATCGCACACCATACATATAAACTATATGGGGTGGGCGGGACACCTTTGGTGGATGCGACCCACACCCCCAAATCACCCTAAGCATATGCCATATGATAAATGTGGGGCTGGCAAGGATTGAACCCGCCCGGCCCACGTGGGCCAGCCCCCACCAGGCAGCGCCATGTACCAATGCCCACTCCATTTAATACACCCCAACAGCCCCTTTTCCAAAATGAAACAAGACCGCAGCGGAGGTTAAGGGGTGGGCCGCCCAATGCGGACTCGACCCCCAAAAAAATGTTAAATGCGGTTTTTCAAAAACTAATTGTGTGTTAATATGGAGGGGTCAGGGTTTGACCACCTGCCTCCTCCTTATAACTCAAACCGTTTACCAATCTGTCTACAACGGAACCCTTGTTTAATCCACCCACTGAAATATATTAAAACCCCTCATTCGCACAGTGTGCCTAGGAGACCTTGGGCATGATTTTTGAGACAGGTTTTTTCAATTAAATTTTGCAGGTGGAACCATGAGCGAGAGCAGAGGCAGGTGGAACCATGCTTGAGCCCAACTTCGAGAGGGGCCAAATTTTCCCGGTGTCCAAATTGGACAAACTTTATGTCGATTTTATACCTCTCGGTGACACGAAATTGATGGCGGTGCCAGATTCTACAACAGAGGCCTTGATATTTCATCCACTTCTTATATGCTATTGTAGGTGTCAATACTCAATGTGCGAGTAGACATTTTTATGGTGATCGATGCCACAAGACTTTATGGTACAGCAGGCTAGTCGCAGAGTAGCCCATTATTCATGCATCCATGATGCTAAGGTATATATAGTGTTGTTGCATTATACTTCTTCTTTATGGCTTATGAGATGTGTTACTATTCTCGCTCGATGTGATGCACAATCATCATTATGAGTTTGCATTGTGTTGATGTGATCCTTGCGCTTGATGTTTTGATGTTGGATCTTGTTTGGTGATGTTGATTAGAGATGTATTGTTATGGATTTGTGTTATTTTGAGATCCCCATGTAACTTGTAAAAGGGATTCTATGAGTCATTAGGTAGGAACATGTTGGAGGTTTCCAGTCACTCCTGCATGAGGGCAGTTCATGTTGTGGAACGTATATTCGGGGTTTCCAGCCACCCCTGCGTGAGGGCATTTCCTATATGACAATGATAACATACATGTACATATTCAACTTTCTAACACATAATGCAGCAGCCTAAACCATCTTGACACCGAGGCCTGGAGATGTAGTCCCTCCTGGAAGAACTCCATTATCAACGGCTTATGTTTTCATGTGTTGATGATTGTCATCTTCCTCTTCTTTACAGCATGTAGATGTATTCATTTATGTTCTTTTAAAAATGCAATTTAACACATCACATAAGTAAAAGGTCTTGGAAGGGTCACACCCAGACCTGGATCAAGTGGTATCAGAGCAGTCTTCTTGTTGATGTGAATTGCTCTTGAACATGCAACCATGATGGACAAAGACATGTACGAGGTCATGATTAGGCTGTCCGAGAAGGTGGACATGTTGGATAAAGATTATGAGAAACAAAAGTTAGATAATGCAGCATTGAAAGTGCTTCTACAAGAAGATAAGGAAGAGAAGCATCAGCGGCAACTTCAATTGCAAGCCACGACAGAGGCCCTGGAAGAATTGAAGTGCAACGATCAGAGTATTCAAGCAGAGCATGATGCATTAAAGACACTTCTACAGAAGGAGAAGGAAGAGAAGCAAGGGTTGTAGATTCAGCTACAAGCCATTAAAGAGCCTTGGAGGAACTGAAACGCAACGAAGATGTAGAGAAACCCTCTTCACCTGTGTCGACATTGACATTCGAGGTAAATGACCATAATTATTCTTCAGTTTCATCCTCACATGCTTTCATTTCTGTTGGAGATGTGGAGATACCCATTGTAGATACAGGCATGAGACTCCTTACTAGGATGGGTTATAAAGGAGGAGCCCTTGGTGTTAAAGGCCAAGGCTTGATTCAACCATTGGAGGTTGTACAGAGACCTTGTTATGCAGGGTTGGGATACAATGAAGGAGAGTGCTCAATGAAGACAAAATCTTCCATGATGTTGTTGAAACCATCGAAGAAAGACGAGGATGGGAACATTTCACCATCATCCCATGACAATGCATATTGTAGGGAGAAAGCTGAGGTGAGCTCTCATCACCATGATCGCAACCGAGACCACCAAGGAAGGTGTAACAAGTCTCGATATTATAATCATGTTCATTTTGCATAACCATGTGCTTGCAAGGTGCTGGAAACAAATGGCAACACAAAGGAAGATGAGGCGTGAAAGGCCTTTCCCACAGTAGAGGAAGAGGCATGTTAAACAAATCTGGAGGAAGAAAATTCATTGCAGTCATTGCGACAGAAGTGGCCATCAAAGAGCCATGTGTTGGAGGCTCCATCTAAAGCAACGCCCTACAAACAAAACACATGTACACGACGCAGTTGAACGAGTCGATCGACAAGCAGATCTCCCACAGGGAGATGGTCTATTCACCATGATAAAGAGATGGCTCTCTAAATAGTTTTCTAGATTTTCTTGCTTGTAATGGCTATGTTATTGTAAATCATTTTTTGTATTTTCATTGTAAAAGTGATGTTGTGTTTCCATCACTTGTTTAAGCGACAATGATGTGTGGCTTTATTTCGATAGCTGGGTTATTGTTGATTTTTCATGTTAATGTAAACTTGACCACCAAGTATGTGTTATAAACTCATGGAAAGTATGAGATGCTTGGGTCATTAGTTGGTCATGTAAGTCAACCATGTAATTTGCAAAAACAACGTACTACAGGTTACAGAGGTTGCAAGTGTTGGATCATCACTTAAGGCTTTGAAGAACAAAGGTGAAGGAGATGGAAGGGAGACCTTTTTAGGACACTTGTGATGCAGACAAGGTACAAAGAAGTTGTAGATTATTTTTCATGCTTTTGGAGGACCAAAAGCTCCTCAGTGGGGAGGATTGATCCAGGTGGCTTCGGAGACACACACAGGACAAAGAGGGCTTATGGAAGCTCAAAAATCAAAGTGATCAGAATGCTTTTGAACCAGGACCAGAACGTAGATCTTGTCATCTTGATCGCAACAGTGCAAATGATTCATCAATCCGAGCTCGTATGAGGGAGACCGAGCCAGTCAAAGTTTTGGTCAAAGTTGGACTGTGGGCCAGATTTAAGTGTCCTAGAATTTGACCGACCCTAGGGCATGAAACCTAGCTCCCGAAAGCGAGTGAAATTTTTGCCCCTTTAATTTGTCTGATAACCCTTACGTTAGACAAAATAAAAAAATGGCCCTATTTTAATAAAAATTAAAAAAATATATAAATGAGGTGGTGGGCCACCACCCCGGCCACCCCAAACTATATTACAAAAAATCAAATTTTTTATGCGCCGACAGGCCATGACCCCCGCCGACCCTCCCTCAACCTCCGTACCGCATATCAAAATTAAAATTTAAATATGGGTCGGCGGCCATGACCCCGCCTAACCCCCGATCCACCGCACACTATACATATAAACTATATGGGGTGGGTGGGCCACCTCCGGTGGACCCGGACCAAACCCTCAAATCACCCTAACCATATGCAATATGATAAATGTGGGGTTGGCGGGGATTGAACCCACTCGGCCCATGTGGGCTAGCCCCCACTAGGTGGCCCATTGTACCAACGCCCACTCCATTTAATACACCCCAACCGCGCCATTTCCAAAATGAAATGGGACCCGCAGTGGAGGTTAGGGGTGCACTGCCCAATGCGGACCTGACCCCCAAAAAAAATGTTAAATGCGGTTTTTCAAAAACTAATTGAGTGTTAATATGGAGGGGTTGGGTTTGACCACTCGAACTCCTCCTTATAACTCGAACGGTTTACCAATCCGTCTACAACGGAACCCTTGTTTAATCCGCCCATCAAAATATATTAAAACCCCTCATTCGCACAGTGTACCTATGAGACCTTGAGCATAATTTCTGAGACAGGTTTTTTCAATTAAATTTTACAGGTGTAACCATGAGAGGGAGCATAGGCAGGTGGAGCCATGCTTTAGCCCAACTTTGAGAGGGTCCAAATTTTCCTGGTGTCCAAATTGGACAAACTTTATGTCGATTTTATACCTCTCGGCGACACGAACCTGATGGAGATATCAGATTCTGCAACAAAGGCCTAGATTTTTCGTTCACTTCTTATATGCTATTGCATGTGTTAATACTTAATGTGCGAGCAAACATTCTGATGGTGATCGATGCCACAAGATTTGATGGTACAGCTGGCCAACTGCAGAGCAACCCATTATTCACACATCCATGGTGCTGAGGTATATACAATGTTGTTGCATTATAATTCTTCTTTATGGCTTATGAGATGTGTTACGATTCTCACTCAATGTGATGCGGAATCATCATTATGAGTTTGCATTGTGTTGATGTGATCCTTGCGCTTGATGTTTTGATGTGGGATCTTGTTTGCTGATGTTGACCAGAGATGTATTGTTATAGATTTATGTTATTTGAGATCCCCATGTAACTTGTAAAAGGGATTCTCTAAGTCATTAGATAGGAACATATTGGAGGTTTCCACCCACTCCTACGTGAGGGCAGTTCCTGTTGTGGAACATATATTGGGGGTTTCCAGCCACTCCTATGTGAGGTGTTTCCTATATGACAGTGATAACATACATTTACATCTTCAGCCTTCTAACACATAATGCAGTGGCCTAAAGCATCTTAACACCGAGGCTAGGAGATGTAGTCCCTCCTGGATGAACTCCGTTATCAATGGCTTATGTTTACATGTGCTGATGATTGTCATGTTCCTCTTCTTTACAACATGTAGATGTATTCATTTATGCTCTTTTAAAAATGCAATTTAACACATCACAGAAGTAAAAGGTCTTGGAAGGGTCCTTTGTCACACCCGGACCCGGATCAAACAACTAGAGAAGCAATCCAACCCCTTGCAACAGCAACATATCTAGCCAACATGCCTAGAATCCATCTCCTCCACTAAGTCATGCCATAACTAAGATGACATCAATGCAAACCAATGAAACCATCACCAAACATCCATCACACATGCACATGACAAGAAACATTTCCAACCTGTTGACATCAATGTTAACACTACAATGCCAACAAACTCACCTTTGGCATTGATGTCAACCTCCATCCAACAAGTGAGGTTGATCTCCATAAACTAAAGCTGCAACTATCCACCCAAAGTTTCTCCCCCTTTAACATCAATGGAAAAGGGCCATACCAACATTGAAGAACAATGCCAATAATGTATCGGATGAAAGAAGGAATCCCCCCTGTCATGCTCAACACTATACTGACTCAAACCATAGAAATATCTCCTGTAAGATAAGCATGTAAAAGAAGGAAATATGTTGTCAACACCACTAGCCAATGTTATGAAAACTCGGAAAACTGAACATGCTCCCCCTAAGCATGTAACGGAGTTGCAATCGCACTATTTTCACATTTTTTAGAAACACATCTTCCTGTTGCAATAAGCCTCCTTTCCAAGTGCAAGAGACTACTCCTCATGACCATGACTCCAACTAATTTTGGAAAATGGTATACAATGAAGTGCCATACATATATAATGCTTCACGAAGTAATTACATGGCTAAGACAAACACATAGGACTGATATATGATTCCTATATAAACACTCCTATCACCAACCATGACTCTATGGACCCAAGTTTAGATCATGCACCCAATGAAGTGGGGAAACATCAATGATAGACAAGGTAATACATGACTTGGACTTCCATTGACCCATACATAGTAAATAACAAGACAAGCTAGACACCATGGGTCTCTCCATGAGAAATGTGCCCAAAAGATGAAACAATGATAATACATGGCTTTTACATTTGCACACAATGGCGCTCTCATCAATACATGCCCAAAACATGAAATGTCATTAGTACATGGCAACAATGAGCAATGAATATGATACATATGGCGGAATCAATAAAATATAATACATGGCATCCACGAGCTTCTCCAAATGTATTAACAATAATAAGAAGTAATAACAACATCATATGCTAGTACATGGACACTAAGCACCTTGGCCATCACCATCCCATCAATGAATATCCTGCAACATAACCATGATAACCAATAGCAACCACCATGCTCCACATGTGCATCAAAAAAAAATATCAACTGATAGGAGCAATATAAAAATAGTAGCAGCAACAAATACATATCCTCATCATGAGCAGCAACAATATCTCCATACATAATCAACCAAATGAATCAGCATCACTCAACCAAATGAATGTCCAACACATCATAAGAAACATCATATTCAGTCATCTAAAATATATTAGTATCATGCATGATTCATCTAGAAGTGAAAGCAAAATCAATGAGGTACATGAACTCTAGATGATCCAACTAGAAAAATGTGAAATCAATAATAAAAAGCATCCTACATAAAACAATGTCAACATTCTGCAAATCCATTAGGAAGCACATATGCTCCCCTTGAATATGTGATCCTCCATCACACCTTGACCATATGCATAATACAACCACGTGGTTGTAATATCTCCAATAACATCCTAAGAACTCAACATGTAGTTGCTCCAAAAACCATCAGTAACAATATAGCTCAAAAATAATCAATGAATGTTGCAACAAGGTTGATATACATGTCTTTTCCACTCATTAAAAATAAATACACCAACTGAGAAATGATGAGTGAAAATGAATAAACATAAAGAATCAAGCCTTGGAAAACATAGCTCCCGCTGAGCATGATATACCTCATATGAAGTGATCCGGCTGATATGAAAGTGCATGAAGGCACTGAATCAAACTGTCAACGCTCCCCTTGAGACCATACAAGTCTCATGCATACTGTTGCAGTCAAGTAGATCTAACATGCAAGAATTAACTACAATAGGGACTAATCTCATCTACTCTAAATATAATGAGGAAGAGTACTTTCTTGGTCTCTTCTTACTCTTCACTCTTCCCTTCAACACATACACATTTTTTGCGGTCTTGAATCCTCTTGCAATCACTCTCTTTGATCGTTCCTTCCAGATGATGCAACCTTTGGAGTTAAGGTTCAATTATTTTCCTCCATCAACCATTTTCCTCACACTCAAGATATTATGCTTTAGGCCTTAAATGAGCCAAACATCTTCTACATTTTTCCTCTTCTCACCAAGATTAGATTTACCACTTCCCAACACTCTAGTTGTCTCACTACCTTCAAACACAACACGACCATCCTTGGTTTTATTGAGAAAATGAAATTTTCTCCTATCTACTGATATATGGTGTGGGAATCCACTATCTATATACCACATGTCATCAACATCACGATAAAAAAGTGCAATGCCACATATTCCTAGTTGCTTGTCTTTATTCCATGTGTTCCTTGGCTCCACATTTTCCCTTGACTGCTTCTTTTGAATAAATGGCCTCAAATATCTAGGCACATTACAATCCTTGGTCATGTGTCCAAAATTATGGCACACATAACACTCTATATGGCCAAGATATGTAGCCAAAGGATCTGATATTTCGCTTCTCATACTTGACCTCCTTCTCACGCTAGATTTGCAATGAGTAGTTTTATGCCCAAACAAGTTACATGCAAATCAAAATCCATTAAATGAAATTGTATACATGAAAGTAGATCCTACTCTTGGATGATCATATTGCTGCATGGATGAGTGCATTATCCTTCTATAATTAGCTGCCACATGACCAAAATTATGACAATTGAATTACTCAATCTCATCCATCAAGGGGCAAAGGAGTTTTGACTTCTCTTCTGAAAACTGCTACCTCCAACCATAGCAGCAAATGATCTTCTAGATGTAAATGCTCCTTTTGGTTTTCTATTTTACTACAACTGGTGGATCACATTATTTGTTTTAGGCTTCTTTGGTTCTTCTTTATTATTATTTCCTACATGCATGCTTGTCTCGCACTTTTGAAGATTGATGTCAGATTTTCTCACTACTTTGGTTCTCTTCACTTTTTCCAACTGCTAGTTATCTTCCTCGAGCTCCTTTCTCAAATTTTCAATCACACCTTCAAGTGCTTCAACATATTCCTTCCTATATTTTTTCTTGCTGTAATTGGCCTCTTCTATTTTTATTTTTTATTTTTTTTCTAGTTGTGTTCTCAAAGTAGTAATTTTTTCCTTGACATTTTTCTCCTTTTGATCACAATCCTACAATTTGTTCTTATGCTCCTCGCATAAATTTGTTATTCTACCAATTTCAATAGAAAATTATTCAATAATAACCATGGAATATTCATATTGAGCCTTAAGAAGAACATAAATGTGATCATCATATTTATTACTAACCAAATCTAAATCATTGTCATTACTGCTATAAAAAAATATAGCTCAAAATTATGTCATCACGGCTTATACCTTCAGATTTGTTGTCCTTATTCACAGTTGGTTCAAGTGGAGCTTCTTTCTTATTTTTGTTTCTCTTCTCAATCTCTTCATCCCTGTTGTTTTTGTTGGCTCCATATAGCATATGCAATATGTCCCAAATTTCCTTGGAAGATTTTAAATCTCCAATTTTCTCTAGATCTGCATTATGGAGATTTTTGAAAATAATTCGCCTTGCTTGAGAATTTTTCTTCCGTATTTTGGATGTAGGAAAATATCCATCATTTCCTTCAAGAACCAATCTCCAAATTTTAGTACCACGAAGAAATAATTTATTTTTCATATTTTCTTTCCATGCTTTCAAATTTGTAGCAGTAAGAACCATTTTCTTTGGAGAACTCATTCTAAAAAAAAAATGATTTTTTTTGTCACAATATCCAATATCCACTCTCCAGCAATCAAGTTGCAATTGAGATCCCTTCTCTGATATTAATTATTGGAATCACTACTGGGGGGGGTGAGTCTATATGAATAAGAAGTTTGGCACTTTTAAACATTTTATGGAATTACCTAATCTTTTATATCATGCAAAAACTGAAGCACATAAACATAAATCAGAGAATCAAAATAGACAAGAAACCATAAAATCAATCAACATAATGAATGTAAGTATGTCTAGTGGAAAACCCTTCCCCAAGAAAAAAACCACTCGTTGTTGTTGCACTGCTCAAATATTATATTAGTCAAAGAAATTCTTTAAATAGAGATATACATTTTTAATATCAAATGGATATTGTTTCTCATGAGGATCTACGAACTACTATCCACTAAAGGCCACCACAATCAAGTATCCTTGCCCAGTTACTTCTAAACTATCAATATACTCTACAGACTCTGATTTGTTGGAAGCCACCATGACCCATTAAGCCTCGCCTAGTTTCTGTCGAAATATCCAACCACCATTGGATTGAGAAAACTACTCACTAATGTTCATTTCACATAATTCACCCATCTCCTCTTCTCTATGTGGTTCTCATTTCATACATTTTCATACTGGACCGAGAACTGCTCAACGTGAGCACTACAGCAACAAAGCATCAAAGCAAATAATGAAATAGAAAATCTGCAACACTAGCTGTAATCAAACTCTCCACACAAGTTGAAAAAAAACTCCTCAAACACTACTTCAATCCACACTTCATCTTCTCACTCACTTCATAAATATTATGGCTGAAACATACTTTAGCTCACTGCTGCTATAACTGCAAATTGCTTCAAAAAAATTCACTACACAACACATGCAACTTGCACACAATTGTAACACCCCCTCCCAGGTCTACCCAAAGTGACCATGCCAATCGGAGTAAACACGAGGAGAGATTCTACTACAATCATATTTGACCTCCTATGTCACCTTAAGGAAGTGGAATTAGTGGAACATCACATACAGTCATTAAACATCATCAACAGACCTCTCAGGAGATAGGTCAGCCACTCAGGTAGCCTATCCCTAGGTCCCATTGCTATTCTACAACTCTTAGGCCTTAGTCTCTCTCATGCTATGGGAAAGGGAGCAACCAGAAACCTAAAGTCGTTCTCACAGGCCTGCCTGCCAGTGACTGTGGTTGAGAATTTCCAGTTTTGTGCCAGTGACTATGGTCCAGAATTTCCAGTTTTGTGCTAGTGACCTCGAAATTTGAGCCACTTTTCTAGCCTAGAATCTTGCCCTGTGCCCAAAACGTGTTGTAACTTTTAGAAATAATTAAAAACATGATAACCATGTCGATCAATAAAAAATAAACCTCAGGACTAGGCCTGTGCATCCCCAACTAGGATTGACATTATGTCAAACACTTGGCATCAATGCAACCTACAGGTCTAGGATACAAGATAGATCATAAATGATTGAAACAACTTATGAAAAATATTTAGAAGGATCACCTCCTTCTCCATTGAACTACTATGTCATAAATTAGGTCTTGCATCCATCCATTTAACAGTTACAAGTAAATACATGAAATAACCTTGACATAAACTAGTCACACAACCATGCTTATAACTAGCATTAAACCATGTAAATATCAGAGATATGACAACCATTAAATCCACATATAAATTAGTGAAAAGTAAGATAACTTAGCTTTTATTAATCATAGGCAAATCCGACTAGGTTTAGGACTTCCACGTACCACCCGACCATAGACATGGCTAAACCAAATCTCTCTTTCAGCCAGTCACCCCTGTTCCGTATTCCAAGCATGAATGTGGGATCTCATAAAAAAACCAATCCAAGAACAACCAAGGGAATCCAGAGGTTAAACCACCTCCATCCTCATCAAACCGTGATCACACCAAAACCGGTGCTCCGATCACAACCAAATAGAGCTTGGAATGCCATCGGGAATCCATCACTATCCTTCAAGAATTTTCCATCTCCTTGTCTCTCAGGCTTTATCACAATCCAAACTAGATCATTAGGCCCTAAACCGAGACCAGTCTCTCAGAATTTACCGCAATCCAAACCTGGATCACTAGGCTCTAAACCGAGACTTCTCCCTCAAGTTGTACCGTTGATCCCGCCAAAACTGGTCAAGGGATTCCTAAGCCTTTGGGAATGGAACTTGAGACCACCTCTACCCTGAATTCCGAAAGCCATCTAGTGAACCAAATCTCAAAAACTGAAATAAACATCCCAACATACCATGGCATCCAGAAAAAGGCTAGGCTAGGCTGAAAACCACTGACATAATCTGGCAAGACCATGCCATCGACAACAAGAGAATCATACATCAACATGCAAAGCCATGCATGTACAAACCATCTAGGAACTCACACATGAAAAATGTTACCTGCAAGTATTCCTGCTGAAACTACTTGATCCTTCTTTCCTTTCCTTGTTCCTTGCTTGGTTTTCCTTTCCTTTCCTTTCCTTTCCTTGCCTTCCCTTTCCTTTGCTCCAAAATAGAGTGCTCCAAGAAAACTCTAAGTGACCAAGAGAGTGAGAGGGAGAGAGAGAATAATGAGAGAGCTCCAAACTTGAACTAACAAAATCCATGAACTAATCCTCAAAAGCCTTTTTATGCATGAGGCCTCTAATTTCTTCATTTCCCATTATTTTCCTTCAATTTCCTCCTCACATGCAACCTATGACCTTTTACCTTCCTTTTCTCCTAATTTCCTTTATTTTCATAAATAAATGTGCCAAAAATGCATGTTTTCCTTTTAATGCCTTTGCAAATTTTCCTTAGTCAAAACACACATCCAGTGATGCCAACTAGGATATATTTGCCCCATATTTAGTTTGGAATAAGTGTCCCTTAATCGTGGTCTTATTTTGCCTTTATTAACTTTTATTACATGAAATTTTCACCAGGGATGCTACAACAATCCTCCACACTCACTCAACACACAAAATACTCAACCATACTAGCATTGAGCTTCCTCCAATATGTAGATGAACTCAAGTGCTAAACTTGTTGGGAAATGGAAACAAGAAATTCCAGTTTAATTTGTCCTTGAACTAAACTGAGAATTAAAATCGAATTCTATTCTCATAGCAACTTGTAAATAGTTAATTACATTTAATTAACTTAATTAGCTTAGGAATTTCGAGTTGGAAGTCTTTCTGAAGTCATGTATATGTTCTCCCTATATTATAGGGGTCCAGGATGAGTTAATTGCGAATTGTAATTAGATAACTCAATTTACAGAGTTAAGTTCAATTAAATTAGTTCCAAACTGTTTGAGGAACTAATAGTGAGTTAACAGTTAGTTGTTGCACTAATGCATTAACTAGTGCTACTCTAGTTAACTGAAGATTCCCTCATTAGAAACTCATGCATGTCGATTCTGAGGGAGATCCAATTGAGACTAGAGTGCAGGGACAGTGTACTATCAGTTGTATGATTTACTGAGTTGTATAGATCATGCATGCAATCAGGAACTGAACCTTGAAGGGATTGCACAGTTTTGGATGCACTAGTTTCCCATTAATATGGGCTAATCAAACATAGGAATTGTGCAAGGAAATAGGGGCTTGGAGAGCTAGAGAATTGGCTAAGTGTTGGCCAAGAGTTTGCTTGTGAGTTGGAGATTGATTTCACTGAGTGCTGGGATTGTTCTTGTGAGAACAAGAATTGTATTATCATCTTGGATTTCTGATATATGCAATACATATAGTGTGGTTTTGGGTTGTGATTTTCCTTGGATATTTATTGTGTTATGTGTATTTGATTATCTTCCTCTTGTCGATTATTGTTTTCATCAATCTATTGGCCTTCCACTGAATGAAAGTAGAAGTAGATTCTTGTCTTGTGATTTAGTACCTTGCATGAGCTTGTGAATCTACAGGATTTTCCACATGGTATCAAAGCTGAGAACAATATAATAGAGGATATTTCAAAGTTTTGACTTCAACATTACAATTGAAATTTGAATTTTCATTTCATACTTTAGGATCGATAAATGTCATTCTACAGTTTGCGCCTCAAGTATGCCTTGGAAGGCAGCTTGAATTTTATAGCCTAGAGGGATAGAATGGAGGTTGTGCTGGAACATAATGGCTTGAAGGAATTCATTGATCAAGAAGCCCTAAGACAACAACATCAGATGCACATAATTTGATCGAATGGAAGAAGTGTGCGGGGAAGGCAAGGCAGATAATCCTTGAGGGAGTTCGAGACCACATTGTCTCGAGTCTCCATGGCAAGGAAACTCCATATGCTATGTGGAAAACATTGGCAGACTTGTATCAGAACAACAGTGACCAAAGGAAATTGGCACTGAAGGACAAACTTCAAAAAATCAAAATTGAGAAAGGCGAGACTATTTCCAAATACTTAACCAAGTTCACTCAATGTCATGATGAACTTGGAAGTGTTGGAATCATGGTTTCCAAGGAAGATATGGTGAGTCTTGCTCTTCTAGGACTCCCAAAGAGTTTCCATAGTTATAAGGACTCTATCAATGGTCGAGAGAAGCTACCAGATTGGGAACAACTGTGATTGGATTTGATGTAGGAGGAGATTAGGAGGAACACTAGGGATGGCTTGTCGTCAAAGACTAATGATGAAGAGAACTGTGCCTTAGTGATTAAGGCGAATAAGGGGAAAGGGAAATATTCCCATTCCAAACTGGATTCTTATCATGGAGGTAAGAAGAAAGACATGAAAAAAGTTAAGTGCTTTCATTGTCATGAGCTAGGCCATTTTGCTACAAATTGTCCACTCAAGAAGTCCAAGAAGAAGTCCTCAGGAGGAGCGGTGGGTGAAGCTTTTGCCTCTCAATTCGAATTGGATTGTTCCCTCATTGCATGCATGGTGTCATCAATGATGGGAAGTGTATGGTACTTAGATAGTGGAGCTTCATTCCACATGGTTGGCGACAAAGAGTTATTTAGTGACCTGGAGGAGAAAGATCTCTAGATGCATATCGAGATGGGTGACGATGGGAAGTATAGTGTTATTGGATTTGGCATGATTAATTGCCAGAGGGAGCATGGGGCTCCAATCACCTTGAAGAATGTTATGTATGTGCCCGGGCTGAAGAAGAACTTGGTATCTGTTGTCATGCTTCATGATAGAGGCTATGATGTGATCTTCTCGAAAGGAAAGGCGTTCCTTTGACACATAACCAAGGGTCAAGTAAAGAAGATAGGGATTCGTGTGAAGAAGCTCTATAAGTTGGAGGTAGAGGAGTGTGGTGTTTTGAGCTCAAAAGCAGAAAGGATGTAGATCTGAGACATTGGAAAGTTGTGGCATAGGCGATTGGGCCACTTGCATAATGGGGCTTTGAAGATATTGCAGCAAATCTCTACCGGTCTTCCCAAAGGTATGCTTGAGTAAGTTGATACATGCAAGGGGTGTACTTTGGGAAAATACACCAATTCTTCCTTTGGAGACAGAGGCAGTCAAGCAAAGTTTATTCTAGAGAGATTCCATTCAGATTTGTATGGACCATTCTCGACAACATCCACCGCTGAACACATGTATTATGTTATATTTTTTTATGACTATTCTCGTAAATGTTGGATATTTTTCATGCAAAAAAAGGATCAAACTTTCACAAAGTTCTGTGAATTTAAAGCATTGGTGGAGAAAGATTTGGGCAAGAAGTTTAAAGCTCTACAGAGTGATAATGGTGGTGAGTATGTCTTAAATGAGTTTAAGAAATTCTATGCAGTAAAAGGGATTAAATGGGATGGCACCCCATAACCCTTAGCAGAATGGGGTGGCTGATAGGAAGAACATAAGCATAGTAGGAGCAGCAAGGGCATTGTTGCATGATCAGGGCCTACCACTACACTTGTGGGTTGAGGCATGCAACACAACAGTTTATGTTCAGAACCGTAGCCACATCAGATACTTGAGATGAAGACACTAGAGGAGGCTTATTATGGTAAAATGCCAGATGATAGGTATTTCAGGATTTTTGGGTCATCAGTATATTTCCATGTGACCAAAGATGCACGGAAGAAGTTTGATACGACAACAGAGTTGGGGATATTTATGGGGTACACTGATACACCTCATAACTATCGGGTGTACATGTCGACCAGTAGGATGACAGTGGTTCGCAGGGATGTCAGATTCGATGAGGAGAAGGCCATGCAAGTTTCCCTTGAGAAGGAGCTTGAGCTACATGCAGATGATGAGATTTTAGCTCCTAAGGTTGAGGAGCCTCATATTGATGTGGAGCAACCACATGTAGAGAATCCGGGAGTGGAGACATCCACCTAGGAAGAGTCTTCCAGAGAGGGAAGAAAGCGCACCAAATAGGATGACAGATTGTTGGATGATGCATGAGAGAATGTGGGAGCACCCACTTCTCAGTGAAGGCAGAGGAGGTCACCTGAGAGGTACACTAGATACATGGCTCTTATGGGCGAATGTGTTGTGACTGAGCCATCTTCCCTTAAGGAATCAATGCAGCAACTAGTTTGGGTTCATGCCATGGTGGAGGAGTATGACTCCATAGTTTGTAATAGTGTTTGGGATGTAGTCCTAAGACCGGAGGACAAGTCAGTGGTGAGCTCCCGTTGGATCTACAAGGTACAAAAAGCTATAGATGGTAGTGTGGAGAAACATAAGGCTAGATTTGTGGCCCGTGGCTTTTCATAGGTAGAGGAGATTGACTATGATGAGACCTTTGCTCCTATTGTAAGGTATCCATCAATCAAATCTATATTGGCACTATCAGATTAGATGGGCTGGAAGATCCATCAGATGGATGTGAAGACAACCTTCCTTAATGGCACGACTGAGGAAGAGGTATACATAGAGTAGCCTGAAAGTTTTGAAACCTTTAACCGTGAGTCGCATGTGTGCTAGCTCAAGGGAGTGTTGTATGGGTTGAAGCAAGCACCACGTGCTTGGTACACCATGATAGATAGCTACTTCATCGGGTTGGGCTACACGAAGATTGAAGCGGATGCGAACTTGTACCACATAGTGGTGGAAGGTAAATTGTGGATCATTATACTTTATGTCGATGATATCATACTGACATGTGATGATCATCTGATCAAATCTTGCAAGGAGGACCTTGCAAGAGAGTTTGAGATGAAGGCCATGGGGTTCATGCATTAATTTCTTGGCATGGAGGTATGGTAGGGAGATGGGGAGTTGTTTGTGTCTCAGGGCAAGTATGCCAATGAGATACTTAGGAGATTCCGCATGGAGAGCAGCAAACCCATGGAGACTCCTCTAGCAGGTAACTAGAAGAAGGAGGATGCTACTTTAGGGAAGTAGTGGAAGCTACTCTTTATAGGCAGCTTGTGGGTTTGCTCATGTACTTGGTGAACACACAACCGGATTTGCACTATGCAGCTAACCAACTTAGTCAAGCGATGGTTAGGCCTACCAAGATGTATTGGAAGGTGACAAAGCATGTGTTAACATACCTCAGGGGCACTTCTCAGTATGGATTATGGTACAAACAGACATAGGGAGTGAAGCTTCAAGGCTTCACTGATGCAAATTGGGTAGGGAGTCCTTCTAACAGGAATAGCACATTAGGAGGGATCTTTAGTATTGGATCAGTGGCAGTTTCTTGGTACAGCAGGAAACAGAGATCGGTTGCACTTAGTTAGGCAGAGGCAAAGTACATGGCTGCGAGGCAAGCATCATGTGAGGCCATATGGATGAGGAAGATCCTAGTTGGTTTGTTTGGTCAACAAATGGATCCAACTATGATTTACTGCAATAATCAAAGTTGTATCAAACACTTTGAAAATCCAGAATTTCATGATCAGTCCAAGCATATTGATATCCGATATCATCATCTCAAAAATTGTGTATTGAGGCAGACTATGTTGTTAGAGTACATTCCAACGGAGGAGCAAGATGTTGACATTTTGACAAAGGAATTTTCAAGATGTAAATTCGAGTTTCAAAGAGACAGGATCGGGGTAGCTGATAATCCCTTTCTCATTGAGAGGAAGTGTTGAGAAATGGCAACAAGAAATTGCAATTTATTTTGTCCTTGAATTAAACTGAGAATTAAAATCAAATTCTATTCTCATAACAACTTGTACATAGTTGATTAAGTTTAATTAACTTAATTAGCTTAGGAATTTCACTTTGGAAGTCTTTCTGAAGTCATGTATATGTTCTCCCTATATTATAGGGGTCCAAGATGAGTCAATTGTGAGTTGTAATTAGATAACTCCGTTTACTGAGTTAAGTTAGGTTAAATTAGTTCCAAATTGTTTGAGGAGCTAATAGTGAGTTAAGAGTTAGTGCAAGAAATCCAGAGACAAAATCATACAAATGATCGGTCACATGCATGACATTGTCTCCATGCAATAGGAACATCACATTTTCTCCAATAGGCCTATCTCCATGTGACTAGAGTTTTTCAATCACTCCTACAAGCTTGGCTGCATGCGACTAGGGCTAAGGATGAAGAAAACCAATGGATCTTCAGTCCAGAACCTCTGCCAACTAATGGAATACCTTGGCTGACCAAAATGAA
>APFE030116531.1:165033-191320 GCA_000404065.3 Pinus taeda
CATATGAATAGTGAGTCTCTATTGGGCCTGACCCCGGCCTATCGAGAACTGGTCAATTGGAAAGTGAAAAGGTGGCATATCCAGGTGGTCATTCTTAGAGTTCAACGTGCTTTTAAAAGTGAGGAATTTCACTAGTGGAAAGGTGGCCTATCAGTTAGACATTAGTAGCCTTGCTACCCGCTAAATTGGAGAGTTCAAATGCTTTCAAAAGTGGGAAATTCAGTACAGAAAGGTGGCGTATCAGTTAGAAATTAGTAGCCTTGGAACCTGGTAAATTGGAGAGTTCAAACACTCGTCAAAATGGGGAAATTCATGAATGAAAAGGTGGCGTATGCAGGATGCCAAGCCGAGTAGCCTAGTTGATTAGTCCAGCCAAATAGCGCAGCAGCCACAGTCGAGTATCCCAGTATCCAAGCCAATTCAATCAGCCAAGTAGCCAAGCCCGGTAT
The DNA here is from genome assembly GCA_000404065.3 of Pinus taeda. NCBI lineage: Eukaryota > Viridiplantae > Streptophyta > Pinopsida > Pinales > Pinaceae > Pinus > Pinus taeda. The sequence continues at coordinate 165,483 of APFE030116531.1, forward strand.
TCCATCACACCCCTGATCCCAGGCAAGTAGAGATAGTAGCCCTAGTAGAGTGGGCAAGTAGAGAAAGAGTAACCAAGCCGAGTATCCCAACCAAGCAACCCAACCGTGCAGCCTAGCCCAGGTAGGATTTATTGTTCTGTATTGATAAGTGAGGTAGGCATCGAGGTCGAGGGTTGAGAGGGTCAAGTTCGAGTGCTATGTTTGGCAAGGGGGTTTCCAACGGCTGTTGGTTCGCTGCTTTCTTTCGGTTCGCTGACAAGATCAAATATCTCATCAGGTAGGTGAGACTATGCCCTTGAGGTTATATCATCTGCCTAGGTCTGTTTAGCATAAGTAAGATCTATTGGGCAAGCAGCAATCAACTACTATTAGGTATCATGTGTTAGCTTTCATCAGTCCCAGCTGATCTCTCTTTCCCAACCGAGAAAAGAAATAAATATAGTGAGCAAGGAGCACATAGGTAATCCCACGTCGGTTCATTTCTTCTTCCAGCCCACCTCTTCAAGCAGCCCATGGTGGCAAGGATGCCCCGCTAGCCCATTTCTCCTTCTCCCAACTAGCAGGACCAGCCCACCAGCCAGCCTCGTTTCATTTGTCTCGTCATGCATTCTAGCAAAACGTCCTGGCAACACTGACCAACTTCGTTGGGTTCTTTCGTCAAGCCCTGTAGTAAAAACGACTAGCCGCCCAGGTCTTACCGTATGGACGAGCACTATGGACTTCCTTCTAGTTGTGTCCTTCTTGGCTCCCCTAAGACAAGAAGTGGCCATGGGACCACAAATAGAACTTTGTGTTAACCAAGGGGCTTAGAGGCTTGCCTTTAGTTGTCCTTTGGAAAGGACTCTCGGTGATGCTTACCCATCACACATCCCTCACAAACACCACTGGGAGGGTTTATTTGTGGAAGACACTTAGCTAGGTGGAGATAGCTCATGTGCCTCAAGGATCCATAGTTCTTGTGATAGAGACGAAAGTGCCATAGCTTACATCATCTGCATTGGCCACCATTGCAATGAACTTATTCAAAGCGGGAGGTGTAGAATACTTCTTAGCTTGTACATACATTCAAATTCATCACAATATCCAGAAGCAACAACTTTGAACCTGTCATTCATGTCTTTAACAACCCATCTGTCTGGCCAAAATTCCACCTTTTGATTAGTGTTAGTAATGCAGTGATAGAGAGAAGGTTTGGTCCCAATCCAAGAACATGGATAACATCTTTGTACTCAATATTCTCAATTTTAGCAGTACCACAACTAGACACTAGGAGAGATGAGTCATCACCAATAGTGAACTGCTCACCTTTCTTTATACTGATCACTGTAATCTGAGAGGAGGTGTCGGTGCTTTGTCATATGTCTAGTAGCCCCAGAATCTACAATCTATCATCAAAGAAACAAAAAGATACGAAGTCGGGAGTCTCGGAGAAGAGAGGATCCCTCTAAGGAACCCTAGAGAAATGTTTCGACTGGAGGCGCTTGGAGAATGTGCTCAAGCCCTGGAGGAGCCATTGCCTACTGATGAGGAGGAGGGGGAGCTGCTAACTTCTGAATTTGTACTGATAGTAGGTGGATCTCTCCTACCATCCGAGGCCGAAGTGAAGAAACCCCTGATGGAGGACTATCCCGATGAACTGTATGACCTAGAAGTACTATAAGATCTGGATACAACGTGCTACCTGGAAGAGGTTGCTCTCTGCTAATATCTAGATATATACTCATGCATATAATGGTATGGAGCATGATGGATTTTGTATCGTAACAAGCATAGCTTATGGAGTGATTCCTTCCATATGGAGTAATTGATGGTGTTGTCTTACCTTAAGGGTATTCTCTCATTTTGGGGGTTTCTTATTGTGTTTATTTCTTTTTTCTTATTAAGTGTATCTCTAATCCACAAAGGATCATAACAGCAGTTAGGGTTATGAGCACTAACAGGGCAGTAGACGAGGAAGGCTTCCAAGCCGAGTTCCTCAAACATGGTATCCAGTCTCTCAACACATGGTCCCGAAACATATTCTCAAATTGGGGGCCAGCTAGATCCGAACAACTATTGGACTATCACGATTAGGCACACGTTCTCAAAGCTATATGCTACATTTCTACGTCTATGGCTATCAGATGAGTTGGAGAGTAGACACCTCAAGGCTAGAGATCAGGTGAATTCCACCTGAAGCACCAGACAACGGATCACATCTTCATACTAAGGGCCATTGGAGGCTCATCATCGCTCTTTGAAAGTCTTTTGCTACTTTGTGGACTTTTTCAAAGAATTTGACACAATACTAAGAGAGCCTTTGTTTCAACACCTTCAAGACATTTGCGTCTAGCAGACGATGAGGCTATACGAGTCGGTCCTTGGCTGCCTTCATATGACACATGACCTCTATCAATTCAGATAGAGTACCATAGGAGTTAAGCAGGGGTGTCCCCTCTTGCCGTCACTATTTGGGACTACATCGACAAGTTGGAATCTTTCCTCCGCGAGCATATCCTGAACGGGGACGATTGTCTTCTTTGTTGATGACTTGATCCTACTAGGCTCCTCCCCCGAGGGCCTACAGAGACAGATTGATGCCTTGACCAGGTTTTATGACCTTCGATGCTTTCATCGACTTACATTTCTACTTCCAAGGGAAGACATCGAGATCACCACAACTTACACCTATTTGGGGGTCTAGTATGGGGGGCCTCATTTCAACATGCATTAGGCCCTGTTGTGCCTACTCAACAAGGGATACGGCTCCCTTGCCCTCCTCGAGCAACAATGTTTCTAGAACGAATTTGAGGACAATTCATCCAAGCTGTATCTCCTACATATGATCATCAAAACCACTGTCCTCTATTGCTCAGAGATCTAGGGACCAAGTCTGTTGCATGCCGATTGAGCCAAGACCGAGAGCGTCCATTTGGTGCCGGTTGCATTAGAGCGACATGTACTCTTGGCATTGATTAGTTACACTTACGCTCTCTCGGTTCAACCAACAAATAAAGCGACTATCGGCGATTGGTGCCAGATCATAATCACCTACTGGGAAAGTGGGCTTATTCTCTTTTAATCGGGACCTCATGCTGCTCATGGCTAGGCTGTCTTCCTCCTAGTTGTGCTTGTTGTTATTGTTGGGATGAGAAGTTGCGGACCTCGTTCTAGTTGTTGGGCTTATAATCATCCTTACCTGCTATACCGATTCTCCCTGAAGCTCTGTCCAAAAGAAAGAAATAAGCAATCGTAATGGCCTGCCTAACGACTGTGAGACTTATCGGTCGAACAGAGACGAGCTAGAGGTAGACCTGCTTTGATGCGCCTACTATTAATACCCGGATCAATTGCTTCTGGGTCTAAAACTGGCGGGGATGCTACCTTTGCTTACCCTGCCTTTCTTGGAACCAAGCGAATGGGTGCTTACTCTTGAACTTCTTATTCAACGAGGTATACTACGACTTTCACCTTTAGAGCTATTTCCTCTCCTGCCATAGGTGCTTATAGGTCTCGATCTACTCTTGGTTTTCAAATAGGTCATGGATCACTTTCTTTTAGCTGAATCTGCTCGATCTGCATTTGAATCTACTTGAATAGGTGATCAAAAAGTTGGAAAGGTGGTATGCTACAAGCTCTCGATCTTGATATGGGGGGGAGGGTGCTTAGGGGAAAGCTCCTGAATCAATTGGTTCCAGGTCAACTTGGGTTTTTAAACAGTCCATGGTACTTATGATGGTTCGAGAACAACTAATGGCAAGTCAACTGTTGGTGGTGCTTATAGCTCAATCTAATCAATCTGTTGAAACCGCTACTCCTTCCTATGATGGTAGTGAAGAAACTGAATCAACTGATGCTAGGTGGTGCTACTGAAGTTTCTACTCCCTACTCACTCTCTCCGTGTGTGGTTGGTTCGACCTGCTCCAATGAGCATTCTGATCCCTCGGCTATGATTATATGATCTAATTCCTAGCCATTTTCCCCAGTACAACTCAGGGCTGGCTGGGTCCCTCACGTTCATTCACGGAGTGTGCTGTAATCACCCGTTCCAGGATAGAGGTATAAATTAGGTAAGGTCCCCGGCCCCATAGTTCTCATTGATCCGTATTAGTGTTAGTTATCCCTGGTAGTCACTGTAGTAGGTGGATATAGTAGTTGAGTTTAAGGGGGCCCACAAGTGATCCGTCCACTGTGTCTTGAGTAGCTTCATAAGGTCCCATGCATGATTCATTAGTCTCCCTAGTGTTTCCGCTCACTCTCTACAGCCGTTTTACCAATATTCTTTCTATATTATCCCTATATTATGATAAAGGAGCCTTGCCTTTGACTATGATGGTGGTTCTGGGTCAACTACTCAGTCAACTGCCTGTCTCTCTGCTGACTTAGACGCCTTTACTCTTGCTACCTATGCCTCTACTTCCAGTGCTTATGCTTTTTCTGGTGAATATGCTTATACGACTAGATCTATTGATTCAAGGTCAATTGGTGCTGCTTTCATCTTTCCTTCGTTCACTTTTATATCGTGACTACTGAATAATCGTTCAAGACTGCACTGCGAATCCGCCCTATTATATTCTATCCATGGAGGGATCTTCATAAAACCATATGGGACATGAGCTACTTATAGTAGCCACCATTGATCGTCCTTCTCGACACTCGCTCGTCAAGTACTGACGGAACCAGTCCCTTTCTTGCTGATAATTCATTCCATTCACCCTGGATAATTCATTGTATCGAGGAAACGAGCTATTTGGAACGATGAGGGAAACGAAGTAGACTTTAGAAATATATATAAGTAATTGTTGACCTCACACCCCAGAAGCTCTAATGCTTAACACCATGTAATCAGGACTTACGCTTCGACACTTTCACCTTTCTTTCTCCCAGCCCTTGGGTTCAACCAACTCGTAAGCTAACAAGCTAACAAGCTCCTCATCCAACTTCTAAACATCTATTTTCTTTCCTAAGATCCTAAATGGGTAATCAACGTATATAACGTGAAGTGTTATGAGCACCTACCTAGCTGGTGTGGATCATTCCGTTGTGGTTGGACTGGGGTTGGTTTCGGTAGGGCTCTTGCTCCTTACTGGGTTGTGGAGTTTGGTGGGCTTTCGAGGAAAGGTAAGAAAGCAAGATCTATTATCCGAGCAAGAGAATATCTCTTTTGGTAGGTGTTACTGGCCTGGTGTGTGTCTGGCCTGATGAGACTGGACTATCTAGGTCCGCCTTTGTTGGGTAGGTTGGAGCCCATGGTGATACTGGTGGGAGGTGTGTTGGTCCTGGATTGGTGCAGTTTTGGTGTAGGCTGTTGGTAAAATGGGGTATATCAATAAATCCAGTCAATCCAATAAAAGAAAATTAATTGATCCAGCAATAAGCACGTAAGTAAGCCTGGCGATTCTTGATTGGACCAGCCCGTATTCCTTTCATCTCCCAGCCCGAGTTCAACCAGTCCCCACGCGTTCTAGCATAACGGGTTGTTGGCCCAGCTTCAGCTTATTATTTCGACCAGCCTGGTGGGATTGGTTTGACTAGCTCTCCTCGGTTTCAACCAGCTCTTGGGTTCGCCCAGCCCACGTTGATTGGACCCGCCCTCACACTACTACGTTGGCTGTTGTCCGTCTAGTGTACTGCCTTACCTCAAACAATGTTTGCCATCAATCTCATCAATCGATCACTATTAAGCATCAACCTCCCATCCCATACAGGCACTAGCGGATACAAGCACTAAGTGTCTGTCTGTCGCATGATCCTCCACGAAACACGATGGCGTTCAGACATCGATTGGATTGAGGAGGTTACACGATGCATTCCCAGTTCAATTTTGATGTTTATTTACTTGCGTTGACAAGGGCAGAGCAGCATGATACCACCTACCTGATTTCAAGCTTACCGAGGCTAAACAGGGTTCCTACCTACACCGCATGACATTAACGAGAAATTACTTACGGTGCACCCGTGAAGGAAGGGTCATACACCTCAAGGGTATAGAAGCATATGTCCAGCTTAAGTGGGGTAATCACCAGGGGAAATTTTTTGTAGCGAGCAAACATATAAAGGGGCAAGAGGGAAGCTTGTATGTCCTCCTGTTGAACCGGGGTAGTCAAATCACCGGAAGGTAGTTGAGAAAGAACATAAGGCAGTTGAAATGTAACATAAGAAGATATGACTCAATAACTAACGTCCTAACTCACCGAATTGCTGCATGTATGGAACTGGTGTATTTTGTTAAGACCTATATTTTGAGTCCAGGCCTGTCGTCAACCCCGCTCTTGTTTGAGGTATAACTCTCCCTCACCATATGAATACTGAGTGACCCCTATGAATAAGTAAGGGCCCTGCCCCTACCCCAAGGATCACTCGTCCAAACCTCTATTTCAAGTTTAAAACTGATGAAGTAGGATAAGAACAAGTCAATTACATGTAAGACCTATTCTATAATTGCACCACCAAGAACAACACCTCCAACTCCTGAAGTAGCATCTCCAACTCATGTAGCAACATCCTCAACACCTACAATAGCATCGTCATAGCATCCAGTTTCCTCCAACACTGGTGGAAGCACCTCCAACACATGCATCCAAAACTCAACACATGAAGCAACAATCCAATATCTCCAAGACATGTAGAGACATATGCAACAACTAGAGAAGCAATCCAACCTCCTGCAGCGGAAACATATCCCACCAACATGTTTAGAATCCATCTCCTCCACTAATTCATGCCATAAATAAGTTGACATCAATGCCAACCAATAGGACCATCACCAAACATCCATCACAAATGCACATGACAAGCATCATTTCCAAACTATTGACATCAATGCCAACAATGTCGTGTCATGTCTTGTTTCCATTAATTATACATAAATATGACCTGTGTGTAAAGTGCATAGCCCAAAGAATTTGTAGTGTGATCAAATATAAATGTGACAACTACAACTCTTGTCTTTCTATTTATTCTCCTTATTTGTTTGGGCAAAGGCTATAGGTTTAGGTAAGTCCAAAAAGAAAATATGATTCATCTCATAGGATAACCTTGAGGGAACATATTAGATCCATGCTTATGATAGCACCTGAACTTTTCAACTTGGTATGTGTCTTCTTTTGAGTTAATGCTTGTCCAATCTAGTAGAGAAGGGATAAGGGTAAAATCTGAAGCGAGCAAACCTAAATCAGAAGTCTTAAAATACTTCTAGAAGGGGAGACCTCCTCTGCTATCAATAAGTCAAGATAACTCTTTTGCCTGTTAAAATTAATAAGTTACAATACACAGTTCTATTAAATAAATAAATAAAGGGTGAAATAAGAGAAAGGCTTCCTGTGCAGTGAGGTGAAGCAAGTGGCTTCACCGGGGTACTATCTAGGCTCGCTGGTAGTGAAGCAATGTTTGTGTTCCTGAAATGACTCCGTTGGGGTACTGTCTAGGTTTGCTGTAGCAGAGAAACACCAGAGATGAAAACTCTATACTCTGAATATAATAAACTTGTCGTGCACATTACCCTTTCCTGAATTGAATCGATTATGATACGATGTATCTTTGTGTGAGTTCAACCAAGTGGAGAAAAGAGATGGTGTTGTGTATGAAATTGGGTCAAAAGGGGGAAATTGGGGAAATCAATACTTCCTGAAGGACTGACCCTTAACTAAAATTTATTCCCAAATAGAGAAGATGAAGTTCACCCAGTATGTTTCCAAGTGTTGCCGCTGCTACAACACCCTCCAAAAATTTCACTACATTCACATTTTAAATCCTACATTATTGTCTTATCAAATGTCATCTATGTTGTCAAGTGTCGTTTCATTTTGTTTGATATATCTCAAGTGTTCTTGAATGTTCTCAAGTGTTGTCGCATTGATTATTATATCCTTATATGCATTTCATGGTCATAATACCTTTGTTGTTGGAAAATGACACTTTCGGGTTGCAGTCACACACAGTTCACTATTTGTACTTGGGGAATGTGCATAAAGTGGCATTTTGGTGTATATTAATTGTTGATTGAGCTTGTCTAAGTTTTCTTGATGAGTTAGTATTTGTCACACATAGGTTTGCGGCTAGAACTCATCTTGCTCACCCCTCGGACAATCATCTAGACTTAGACAAATATCGGTTGCAAAGCGAGCCCATTGAGGCCAAGAGCACATGAGCACACTCTAAAGCCTTGATGGGAGACCCTTTGTTGTTTTGAAGTGCACCTTGTGGCTTTCTGGAGAGATAGGCGAACTCCAAAAGCACAAATCGCCTTCCTTTTTCCAAATTTTGCTCTCCTTGAGCTCACTCCTTCGACTCGAAGAAGTGCAACCTCCTTGAGCATACTAGCGCACCCTGAAGACTGAAAGCTCAATCCTTCAACCTTCCCCTATGTGCCATGCACCCTCCTCAACTGCTTGAGCGCATTGGCACACCTCGAAAACATGAAGCCCCAGGCTTCAACCTTCAAGAGAGCGTCATGTTCCCTTCCTAAGGTTTCTTAGACACATGAGTGCACCCTAAAGGCATGAAGCCTTAGCATTCAACCTTCGGGAGTGTGCCATGTTAGTGCCTGTCAGTTATGTCAGTCATTAGTGATCAAATGTGCTCTTACAAAGTTTTTTATTAGGGTTTCAGGTCAAATTTTTATAGTTTCAAAATAAATTTTCAATAAAAATTTGGTCATCGGTTAGGTAGGTTAGTATTTAATACTCCTTTCAGTTCCATGGTCAAATAATACCATCTTGGGTAAGTCAAATCACCATTAGAAGAGTCCCATAGTCATTATGGTCATAATTCATCTAATAATCCCATGTTAGGTCACCACTAGGTCATAAGGTTAATTTATGAAAACCAGTCCTTTCACCATTGAAATCCATTTTATAAAGGATTAGTAAAGGTTAAGTTGGCAATTAAAGTTTTAAATCATGTTTTTATTTCATTTTTAATGAAATACTTTCATAAAGTCATGAAGCTGCAAAATGTCAAAATCAAGTCATAAAAGTGTTGGTGGTCCCACTACCACTTGTAAGTGAAAAATCCATTTTCCAAGACACCACTCCACCCAATCAAGTCAAAATTTTCAAATAGAGATCATTTTTTGCATGCCAAAGTAAGGTTTCCTTTTTGTGTTGTGCAAATCCTCAAGTTGTGCTACACAAACCCTGGCAATTGTTGAGTTTTCATCCAAAGGCTACAAACTTCTTTGCAGTGATTTCTTCCATCACATTCAAAGTTTGTTGTAGTAAATATAGGTTGGTGGCCTCTCATGAAGCTCAAGTAATCTCTTAATTCTCTTAATTGTGTTGTTATCTTTCATTTCCCTCTCCCAAGGTTTTGAAAATAAATTTTAAGATTTCATGATTTCCATGGTCAAATTGTTGTTGAAACTTGTATCTTGATGCTTATCACCTTCTCCTATCCTAATCACCCATTCCCAAACACCTTCTATGAAACCCCTCCTCAAACTCCATCATTTTCATATAAACCCTATCCAGAGCACACTTTTCTAACCTTGGACTGTGTTTCTCTTCTTTGAAACCCTTCCCCTCACCCAAATTCTAAAATTCCACCTTCCTTAGCTCCCTAAAATCCCTCACTATCCCCCCAAATTTTCCCAAAATTTTTCCAGTTCCCTGTTCCTTTCATTTCCCTAATTTCCTCAAGTTCCCAAAATCCCCTGTTTTCCTACAAGTAAAACCCTAGTTTCTCTCCTATAGAGCTAGGCATTATCATCGAATCTAAAACATCTGAAAAAAAAAGACATAGAGGGGGGCATGTCATCAAATATAAACCTACCTCAAATCAAGAGATCTTGTCATCTCCTTTCATCAAAAAATAATTTGAAGGTGTAGGTTGTCTTACCTTATGCCAGAGAATTGAGCAACTGAAGTTTCATGATCAACTGACTAATGCTTTTGCCACCAAATTAAGATGGGATAAAGTGACTATGGCATGATTTGAATTCATTTTTTCAAGGAAAAACATCTCCTCAGCCACAGGGATTCCAAACACTGGAGAAATTTGGTTCAAGAAAAGAGACATTGACTTTCAAAATTACAAGATGTACCTAAAATCACCATATAAGACAACTCCAAAACATGTTTTTCCATTCAGACATTTGCTGGAAAGATATGCCCCTCCCATGAAATTGATCATGAAGTATTTTACATGTGAGGGCAGGTATTCAAGGTTGTATCAATACCATATGAGGCTTTTGATGCATTTCACCGATGTTCAACAACTCAACTTGTCTTATTATATGTACAAAAGCCTAATAAAAATGATAGAGAAGGCACAAAAGCTAGGAGAAAATCATCATACTAGTCTATTTCATCATGGCTTGGTGAAACTTCTAGTTTATCATCAATTAGCATAGATAAATTTGTCTTGGGATGGCTTTTCAAATTCAACTTCTCCTCCATATTCTCCAGCTATATCTAGTGATGAATTAACACCTCCAAACTCACCAGTGTAGCAAGAAGTTGCTTCTTCAATCATACCTACCAAGAAGAATTATAGGGTATAAGTGACTAAGACTTACTCCAGAGGTGAATGGCTTATGTTTTATCCAATGATTGTTTAAAGGGCCAAGCCTACAATAGGTGAACAGAGAGCATCCCCATAGCATGAGGAATTCACTCATCCAGGTACCAATGTGACAAATGTGGAGAAAGGCCATGGGGACAGAGTTGCAAAGCAAATCATAAGGGATAAGAAGGCTGAGATAAAAAGGTTGTAATACAAGTTGACAGAGGCAAATGCTTTAATAACATGCTTACAACAAGAAAACATGCAATTGAAAGTAAACCAAATGATCCAAAACAAACATACAACCTATTTGAAGAAAGAGGATGTAACGGGAAAATCAGTGATTCATTTGGATGTTTCAGAAGGCAAAGGAAAGCAAATCACATTGTGGAGAACAAGAACAAGAGCCTTCAAGAGAGCCCTTGAGCTACAAAAAGAAGTTTCTCCACCAAGAGGTTAAATCATTGAAGATGACTTAATCACTAGAGAGATCAATGCAAATAGAGTATATTGGCTTGACAAGGTTAATGGCCACATAAAGAATCTCCTCAAAAAGGCAAGTAGAGACAATAACTCGCAAAGGCATATGGCTATGCATTACTACACAAGAAACAAGGTATCCCAAGTCAGAATTAAACATTTAAAGAAAAAGCTCAAGGAAACCCTAACAAGCCAAAAGGACAAAGAAAATATTGATCTACTTGTTGAGGTTTCTCTCATGACATGACATATCATGTGATGGCTTCAATTGGAAATTTTGAGGAAATTTTGACAACTTTTTGTCATTTTGAATTTTTTGATGGTTTTCAGCCTATTTTAAAACACAAAGGCAACTATTTGCACAACGCTTAGGTGCTACACTTTTTCCTCAACCATCCAAATGCAAAAAAAATTATATGATTAGATAGATAATCACCCCTACATGTCATCTATCCACTTTTTCAAGTTTTTTAGTAGATAGATTGCGAGAAAATTCTCAAAAACGGGTCAAAAAATCAGTGTTTGCCATTGTTTTGAAGCAGGCGCTGCGCATATCAGAGTAGTCTTGGGATAAACCGTTTTTCTCCATGCTGGAGTGTCCAAATCACCTTCTTGAATAGTCAAATAACAACTAGACACTCACATATTTTTAATGAGCTATCAAGTTCTGAATTTGGAGCATGGGAAGGCCTCCAAATTCCTCCTACAAGATAGCGCTATGCAAATGCCTGAATGCGCTACGCAAATGCCTCATGGTGCTGCACATATCCCTGTAACAGTTTTTTTCTCAGCATGTTTTCAACAAATCTTTACTTGGTGATGTAATTTCATTAGTTCGATGTATTAATGATGTAATCATGAATACATTAGCATGATAGGTTTTTTTTTTATGTTTAATTAGGCCTCATAAATGAAGAAAAACTCAATTCAAAGTCTATGAGAAGAGTTTTTTTTACCTTCTCACTCTCACTTGTTGGTTGAGATATTATTGCAAACTATTCTACCACTCATGTATTCGACCCCTGAAGGTGGGGAAACTATTTATCTTATTCTATATGTATCGTTTTCTCAGTCAGAGAGAAAGGTTGGACATTTGAGGAGAGAACTCTTGTAACTTGTGCTTCAACATTTTAGGAAATCAAAGAACAGTTGCAGCTATTATCTAGGAATTCATGTGCAGTGAGTTTGTGATATTTTTTCTTCTCTATTATAGTTTCATATGATATATATTAATCTGTTCTTTATATTCATCAGTTTCTTCAGTGATTTTTCCTAAGTTTATAAACATAATTCTTTTATTAAAGCTCTGTTTTGATGGAATTTTCATTATATGTTATTTTCTTTCATAAATAATGAATTCATGACATATATGCTCATTAACTCTTATTTATTCTGAACACTACACTACACTGACAAACCTTAAGCCATCACAAAGCTACTGCTACCTTGATCCTTTATATTTTTGTTGTTGTTACCCTTTGATTTTTTGACCTAGTTACCTAGTTTCATCCCTTGTTCAACATCAAAACCCTAAATTTTAAAACCTATCTGAGCCTAGCATATCTAGCCTAAAATCCTTTTATATTCCAGTCAATTTTTTGGTTTTGATCTCATAGAGAGATCCCTCTCCGGTTTGGTAGGGCTAGCCACCAAACTAAAAGCTTGGTCTGTGGTTACCGTCGTTGATTCCTCTCAGCCTGGGACATTGTGGGGGATAACACGCTGTATGCCCTCCCTCTCTTCCTTGAGTGCATAATGCATTTGGGAATCCTGAAGCCTTCTCCTTCATCCTTCAAACTTGAAACATGCGCCCTACATTGAATGCCTTCTTCCCTTGGGTGCATGAGTGCATACCAAAGCCTCAAAGGTCCTCCTCCCCAGTTCTTCAACCTTTCAAAGTCTGCCCCAAAGCTTCTTTGACCATTTTAATTGAATAGAAAAGGCATAAATAGGAAAATATACAGAAAACATGGTAGAGTAGGATATTTTCAAATTGATAGTTGCTCATCATGAGTGACTGCAGAAAGAGTTATTCCATGTATATCATGGTAAGAACACACAAGGAATATCTAGCAAAGAGGATAAACAAAGGAAGCATGAAAAGAACCAAGAACATGCCTAAAACTTGATGATCTAAGCACCCTAAAGACTCCAAAATTGAAGACCCTTTGGAGGGTGGAAGCGCTATGATAAAAAGATGAACCAAGAATAAATACAGTGGAAGCTATGTCACCACTAAAGCAGATCCATGTCATTAGTCACTGTCTGTCCCAGTCATCCAAGATAGTGACATGTCTAGTTTTGTCATGTGATGATGTGGAAGTCAAGATGTAAAATTGTAATCATTGTAAAGGAAAAACAAGTAGAAGTCCAAGAGTCATGTGTGAACTCAAAAGTCATGGAATTCGAAAGGACATGTAATACCAAAATTCATATGTGTTTCCAAAAGTCATTTGGAACTTGAAAGGTTGTAGAGGTCCAAAGGTCAATAGAAGTTAGAAAGTCAAGGGTCATGAGGATATGAAAGGTCACTCCTCGAGTTATAAATAGATTCTCATTTCTCATGTAAAGGACTTTTAGCCTTGGATTCTCCCATAAGGCATAAGAGATATAAGTTAGTACTTTTAGGGAGCAAGTAGTGGCTCCAATGTTTGTGATCCATGATTTTTTTCTTATAGGTGCATCGGAATTACATGTAAGTGAGCTTATTAAAAACCATGAAAACATAATCTTATAAATGAAGAGCAAAGACATAATCATCCTTGAGATCAAGACACAAAGATTTTATTACAAAGATCTTCCAATTTGGACTGTCTCTGGGCCTAACTCAACAGTGGAGAGGCCTTCATTTATTAAGTGGCATAAAAAGAGATAACATCACAAGCAACATTCCTTTACAATCCTTATACCTCCAAGCTGGAAGATGGACGAAGAATGGAGAGCCCAGCTTCAGAAACAGACAGTACCACTAAAATCCTAGTGAAAAACCATGCAGAATCACCTATCCAAAGGCCCAATTTGAATAATTGGGCTTTCTGCACCCTCTCGGAACCTCCCTACTGCTCAAGACAAGGTGTTAGCCTACTGCCAGGTGAGGTTACTGCTGCACACAGTTTTCTGAACTATTATGCTAGTCCTCCCCCTTTCTCTAATGTGGATAGTCCTTTATATATGTTGGCAGTAGATCTCTCAATTCCCGGGCAGTTCTAAAACCAATGGAGAGTTTAGCAGGAGGTTTTGTTTTCTTTAATACAAAAGATCTCGGGTTCCACATAATATGCAGCAAAAAACCTTATAAATATGGAAAAACTCTTAACCACGCATTGAACCCGGCGACCTTTTACTATCGGTATTTTTCCCATCGACGGACAGACTAAAAGACCATACATTAGACGCCATGTGATAACCATAGACTTGACGAAATATTAACCACGATATATAATATATCGAATCCAGGAGTCCATATCACAAATCGCAATCGGAAGAAACCAAAATTAGTACAATGTGCAACTACTTCCCCTTTGAGAAACGTGATTACATTATCACAAATTGCAAGATAATTCTGTGATTGCGATATATCGCATCGCAACCAGGACTTTCTTCAGGAGTCAATTATTTCACCTTCTCCTTTTGCAATGGGTGATTGCGATTTGATCGCACTGATTGCAATTTGATCGCATTGCAACCATGGATTGCTTGGGGTTGATTTTCTTTAAGTTGCGACCTCTTCCTTCTGTGTTTTGTGATATATGGGACAAATGGCAGCCTGCCACTTGGTGCATCCCCATTCACTGAGAGCGTCTTCCATGTCATGTCCTCCTGCCACCTCTCCAAGTCAAACATAAAATTTGACTTGCTATAACTTCTACATATGAACTCAGATTTGAGTTTTGTTCGCACCTTTGGAATCAAGATGATGAGCACTTCAATCTGATGCTAGCTTTATCTATATTCTACCACTTTGAATTTTTGAGCCTTTTACCATGCCATTGGTACTTTTTGAAGATCCACCTGGATCAGCTCCACCATTGGATCAAGTGATGTTTTTTGTATCCATGCATCTTAGGACTTTAACTTAATATTTGAAGTTTGATGGACGACACATTTTCATACATGGATTATGAATTTTTATAAGACTATTCTTTAAATGTTTATGATTCATGTTCGTTTTCATCATTACTAAGGTAGTTGAACTATTTTGGTTATTTTAGTGCTTATCCTATTGAAAATGTGAGGTAATGGTTATAATTAATGTCACGTCATCGTGGACTATTTTGTTGGATGTTAGATGAAACATTTATGTTTACGTGTGTCTTTATTAGAGTGGTACTATTACCTCTCTCTTAGAGGCTCACTTTCTCTCCTCCTTGCAGTAGAAGAACCTTGATGCACCTACAACTAAACATTCATGAGGCACACTTGTTTGTTTTTCGAAGGAACATATGTGATTCCATATCTTGCTGACAGCTAAAGCCAAGGCATATCTTTAAGTAGACGACAGTCGGGTCATATTCTAGATGGGACTCCTGTTACAAATGGTGTGAGGTCTATTGGGGAGACCCCCTTGAATGTTGGCAAATCCAACACTGTCAATCAGTACCTATAGGTCATGAATGCATATTTTGTTCATTGTTTTCATTAGATCATCATATATTCATCTAGAAGGCTTTATTCCCTCTCACATTAGTTGCAATAAAACACATATTAGCACATGCATTTATATAAATCAACCATGAACCATCAAACCATGAATTATATATATAACAAGATCACATCATATAATAAGAAATATACCATGCATGTAACCTGCATTTAACCATAATGAAGTCATCACAAACGAATCATATAAACAAAATAAATCAACACTTATGCTCATTGATCATTAATAAACAATAACGCATATTAACATATGCATGGTGCCAACCAAGTCAGGTAATTCAACATACCACCCAACCATAGATTGGGTTGAACTAGATCTTTCTTTTAGAAATCACCCTTATTCCATATTCCAAGAATGAATTTGGGATCACATGGGATAAACCAAAACAAAACCAAACAGGAAATTTATAGGTTAAACCACCTCCATCCTCAACCACAATGATTTCACCTAGAACGGTCCATAAATCACCAAAATAAAAAAAAATAAAAACTTGGATGCCTTAGAATTTCTTCACCATACCCAAAGGAATTTTCCTATCTCCACCCAGCTGTCAAGAGCTTCCTAGAGAAAACAATCTCCACCCTCAACCCTCGGTATTTTTTTCTTAGACCACTTCAACAAGATCCAAAACATACCAACAATCCAAAGCTCAACCGAAGGGAACCCACTACATCATGGCTATCCACGAAATGAAAAAGGCAGGGATATACACCATTGTTAATCTAGGAAAATCCCATGCCAATGACAAAATCTAACCAATAAACCAAATACATTAATCATGCATTCAAATCCCAACAAGATAAACATACATGCAACCTATTACGTGCAAAATCCTCCTGCTGGCTGTTCTTTTCTCTGTCCTTTTCTTCCTTTTGCTGGTTGTTGTTCAATCCTCCTTCTTAGGTACCACATGAATTCCTCTTGCACTCCCTTAGTTGTTCCTTGCTTGCTTGTGTCTTCTCGGTGTCCAAGTACTCTCTCCCTTTTTTCTCTCCTCTTCCCTCTCCGTGTCCAAGTGAGAATGCTCAAGTTGAATGCTTGAATGTCCAAGAGAGTGTTAGAATTTTCTCTCCCCTTTTTATTTTTCTTTTATTTTCCTTTTTCTTCAATTTCCCTTGCATGCATATTAGTGTCTCTTCATCTTCCTTTTCCCTCATTTTCCTTTATTTCTTATATTAAATTACCATTTATTGTCTTTTACATTTTCAAATGCCAATGCCAATGTCATCTTCCATACCCATTGAATAATTAACCACAAGTGATGCTCACTATAATTTTTTCCCCTTTCATTCATCTTGGAATACGTGTCCCATGACCTTGGTCTTATTTTTCCTTTAATGCTTTTTATTACATGAAACTTAAACCCAGGGCTGTTACACCAATAACTAACCAATGATGAGAAATAAATTCAAATATAGTAAAATATGGTCATTCCTGTAATTTTTGGCGCTATCAAAGTCTAGTTAACCATATCCAATGTAGCCTTAACCAGAAAAATTCAACGATCCAAAGTTATTAGAAAAAATTGGTCAACTAGTCAAAATATGCAACCTCTTCTCCTCAGTCAAATCTAGTCAAAAGAGATCCAAAATTCCTCTAGCAATTTGGTTAAAGTCAAAATTTAACCTACGATCAACCCTAGCTTCATATATGTGGTCAATGATGGTCAAATAGCCCAGAAGAATTTGGCCAACACCTCATTCAAATTGGCCTCTAGGAACAAATCAGAAATTAGTCAAACTAATTCAAAGTCACCCCAAATCAACGTTGGTCAAAGGCCAAAAACATAAAGTCAATGTAGTCAAACAAAAGTCTCTCTCCTCCATTTTCACGTGTGAATTTAACCTATAATATTTCAGATAATATCGAACCAAATGATGAACGATTGACATTTGATGTGATGCCTCCAAGTGAAGTCAAACTTGGTCAATTTATATGTGGTTGAGGAGGATGAATTTATCTCTCTAAGCTGACTTGTACTTTTCAAGTTGACTTCGACCATAAATAAAAATAATATTTTTCCATGTGCAAATTTATTTTTTCCCAAGTGCAAGAGGGATCTCCTTAGGGTTTATTAAGCTTCTCCAAGGAGGGAATAGCTCCCCCAACTGCCAATCTTCAACACTCCCTCTTAGCTAGGGAGGAATTTTTGCATGAATTATACGTATCAACTTGGATTTTCATGTCTCATCATCAATGCATCATATTTCATCTCATCTCTACTCATCTTGAAACAATGATGTCCCAATATAAAGAAGAAGAATCATCATAAGGAGATGAATTTACCACTAGGGTAAAGATCCTCCAAACCCTATATCTAATGACAATAGGGGAGATCAATTTACCACTAGGGTAAAGATCCTCCAAACACTATGTCCAACTGGATAATAAAAAAAACTATCCAGATAATAGGGGAGATCAATTTACCACTAGGGTAAAGATCCTACAAACCCTATATGTTGGACAATAGGGGACATCGATTTTCCACAAGTGGAAATGATCCTCTAAACTCTTTGTCACCCAACTTGATCTTTAGTGATCAAGTAGTTGAACACCATGCATCCCAAACTTAAGGAGATCAATTTACCATACACGTCTACCATGGGTAATATCCTCCAAACCTAAGTCTCCTTACTCATTGGTCAGATGAGTTTCGATCCCAACAAGTCCGGCTAGTGGGTAGGATGCATGTTGGGGTATATACTCCATCAAGTCCCATACTTGACTAGGGGAGATCAACTTATCAAAATGACAAGGATCCTCCAACCCTATAGGTCTAAAGGAGTACCCCATGCCCCCAAGAAATACCATAGGTAAATTTTCGTGATCATATGTGACCCCTTCATAAAAGGGTCACATCCACCAATCCAAGCTTCTCTCTCAAGATCAATAACTTCGCTTTCGGAAAAGGCTTGGTAAGAATATCGACTATCTGCTCATCAGTCAAGATGTGATGGAACCTTACTGGTCCTCTCTACAGCATATCCCAGATATAGTGGTATATGAGCTCAATGTTCTTGGATTTATTATGCAACACAAAATTATCTAAGAATCAAATCTCACTCTTGTTGTCACAATATATCACAATCGTATCCAGTGCTTGCTCAAACATCTCTTCAAAGAGCTTCCTCAACCATACAACCTCATAGCTAGCCATGCTAGAAGTAATGTACTCAACCTCAGTCGTATTAAGGGAAATAGAATTTTTCTTCTTACTCATCCAAGATATCATGGCAAACCCTAAGCTAAAGAAACACCTAGATGTGCTCTTCTTGCCAACAACATTTCTAGCCCAATTAGCATCGAGGTATCCATGAAGTCTCAAATCTATGGTAGTGTATCTAAATCCATGATTGATAGTCCCATACAAGTATCTCAACACATGTTTAGCAACAACCCAATGTGTATGTGATGGATCCACCATAAATTGACTCAAGGTGTTGATAATAAAATATATGTTTGGTCTAGTGTTCGCTAAGAATATCACTGCCTCAATTGTAGGTACTTAAAAGGATTTTCTAAATCAAGTCTCATGACTTCACCATATAACTTCTTAAAATTCATATCCATCGGTGTTGCCATGGATTTGCATTCCACCATTATAAATCTTTCTAATATCTTGACGACATATTCCCCTTGAGAAATGAAAATCTCACCAGGTCTCTTCCACACCTCTAAGCCTAGGAAGTAGTGCATCAAACTAGGTATTTCATCTCAAACTCAGAGGCCAACTTCGTGCAATGGTGAAGTCACATGTCATAGTAAAGGATGCATGCAGATATTCTCCGCACATAAAATATAACATCCCTTAGGCCAGTCTTGTATTCCTAAGAAGAGAGAGTAAATTCGGAAAGATTGATTGTTGGAATATGGAGAAAATGTAGGACAAAAATAAAATGGCATCAATGGAAGAAAATCCTTCCAACCATGGTGGTGTTGGGGCCTAGTTTTTGGAGGAGGCAATATCTCATTTCTCGCTAGTGATGAGAAAAGTCAAAATTATGAGGGAGGACATAGAGAAGCTTTAGCTTCTAGTAGTGAATTTGGAAACAAAGTTTGACACTCTAGATGAAAGTTAGATAGAGTCGACGAAACGGTGGAAGCGGCAGTAGTTTGGGTTCTTAAGGAAGTTTTTAGTATACAGAACACCCCATCTCCTGAAGCAGAAAACCCAAGCATGCTTGAGGAGCCAGTAACATAGGAGATTCTAGTGCACGTAGAGGTATAAAATGACATAGTGATGGCAGGTAGAGAACCTTTGTTGTAGCAGCTACAACCACCCTGCTAAATTTTTCCTTAGCTTCGTTTTGAAGCCTCCCTTCCAACTTTTCATAGTAGCTTGCGAGGCTTCATCAATTTCACAAGATTTAGTGTTTTGCTTGCACAAAGGTAGCCTGTCAATCACAGCTCGATGCATTCCCCTCACAGGCTGATCACCCAGACTTGCTCCAGCTATAGGCTGAGCAACTCCCCCAATAAATTACGCAATTCTGGAGGGAAACCATCCCTCCATCCAGAATTTAAGCAATCATGTCTGGTAGTCTGCTAGGCTCCAAAATTGCGCAATACTGTCAGTCAACCCTCACAGAGAAAATTGTGCAATTTTCCCTAACAAGGCTATTCAACTAGAATTTGTGCAAATCTAGGCAGCAGTCAGCTGCTCTGCCTAGAAATTATGCAAATCTCCTGGGCAGCCAGCCCTGCTCCCAGCTAGAAATGTGCATTTTCTCCTAGTAGTCAAGCAGTCTATTGCATGTGCAGCTGAGTTGACCAGTTACCTCTAGGACCGAGCAAAACTTACTTGCATGCATGGGTTTCTTCTCCCAAGGTAGCATGCAAAGGCATCCCTTGTTTCAGGGATCTATGTTTAACAGTTGGAGGTTACATGCAAGGATCATTTTAGAAACCTCACACCAAGTGTCACTTTCCCTAGATTTGTGGCATGCGCGTCACAACCTCGATGTTATCAAAACTCATCAACCGGATGTCGCAGAGTTCATTCCTCACATCAACCTTGTAGCTCTGACATCTCACATCACATCTAGGAGTTTTCGGCACACTCAACTCAGTTGTTTTGGGGTAAGCCCGCTTTCCATGACTTCTGTTGCATTTTTGGAGCTTTTTGTGTTCCACTTCATATGAATGTTTTTTGCTTGATTTCAGTGAGCTTTTGTTGTCGTTTACATGTATACTAGCTTCTCCTAGCACTGTTTCAGTTTTCGTTGCTATCTCACTGTTGTCGCATGCATGAAATTGTTTTTCACGAATAGTGGTCAATTCAGCTACTCATTTCACCAACATGCATGTTGTTCTATTTTCTGAATCTGTCATTCACCATTTGCATGCATGATCATTCACTTATGCTTACACTCCATATCACCATGCATTCACACTCACATTCGCGTTCAGTTTCTCGTCGGCGAGTCTGGGCAGCCTTGGCCTAGACTCTACCTCACCAAGACAACATTGCACAATCCTGAGAGGGAAGGCTCTCTATTCCTCTTAGAAAATGTGCAATTTTGTCTAGTGATTGTCCTCCAGGATTGTTTTGTGTATTTCTAAAGGACAGTGACTGTTGGCCTGAAAAATTGTGCAATGCAGTCACTAAGCATGTAGCCATTTCCAGATGAGATTCCGCATTGCACAATTCTAGCAGTCAGCAGCCAGAAAAGACTATGCATTGCCCAATTCCAGTAGTTAGTTAGTCTCCTGGAAGCCTAGACTATGCCTTGTGCAGTCTTAGCTATCAGTCTCTCGACCTCCCGGCTGAAATTGCGCAACTTTCATGATCTGTTACACAGGTATGTTGCAAGTCATTTTTCAAGTTCATTTTTGTTTTCGACTAACAAATTGCTTGCCATGAGTGTCGCCATGTCTCCAAGTATTGCAGGTGTTCATCTTCCTCTCAACAGTGCAGGTACAATGGTTTCCAAGAGAGCAGAGTCGAAGACACCGTTCAGAGCACACCTGGAGATGAAGGCAATCTAATTTGTATGAGCTTGCTTACTCACGAAGATATCAAGTTGTTCATAGACAAGGACATCAAGATATGACAGTAGCAGCATCATGAACAATAGCTAAATGCAACATACTGAATGCAACAAATGCAACAAATGTAACGAATGCACCGAATGCAACGAATCAATGAATGCAACAAATGCAAGAGGAAGGTTGTTGACAACATAGAGGTAGAACAAAGTTGAAAGCTCAAGAAGATCCACTGATGATGAAAGCAACTTTGGAGACTCGGGCTATGAGGTGATGGCATGACATGAAGATTGCATGAAGACAGAGAATGGAACAAAGAAGGAGTTGCATGTGCTGAAGCAACAACTCAAGGAAGAACATGAAGTTGCACAGACAGATGAACGAGTTGCAATAGGAACAGGAACAGGAGTGGGTGCAACATGCACTCATGGATGAAACTATGCTCGTACAAGTTATAGATCTATCCCAGTAGCTGGCACAGAGCAGACGTGGTGAGCAGTGTTGTTGATTGCATGCAAGGGATTCATGTCATTGTGTGCACACATGCGATCCAACCCATTCAGTACACTCACCAAGGCGAAGACAAGAAGAAATTCAAACTAGAACTAAACATGTACTTCAGCAGGTTTATGCACATGACCACCAACACACACTTGAAGATCAGCACGGACACTATGCATCAGTGTGTTTTTGATTCAGCTACACCCAAGAAGACCATGCACATGCTATTAGACAAGTTAGGCGAAGGAGCCATACCAATGCACCTGGATGTAATGGAGGAAAAAGTTCGCTTCAATAAAATGTCACCATTGGATACATACACACCAACACGGACGACCAAGCTTGGCATCAGCTCACCACCTTCACCATCACAAGCATGTCAAAGAGTTGGTCTCACCACAATGGACCGAGTGTTAGTAATGTCTTACATGGCTTTCTCAAGCCATTTCGTCTCACATGAGCACATGTGCATTATAATGTAACATCATTTCAAGTGGAAGTTCAAGTGTCAATAGTTAGATGTAACCGTCATAGAGTAGATGAAGAGTCATGAGGGTAGATGAACAGTCACAAAGGGGAATATCAAGGGTCATCCCACCCTTTGCTATAAATAGAACTTCATAAATCATTGTAAAGGCTTTTGATCAGCAAGCTTCCAATAAGACTATCTTGGAGGGAGCTTGGATAGTATTGTAATGCGCCTTGGCTTCTCCACTGCATGGAGCCAGTTCATCTCTTTAGAGGAGCAGGTGGATGTGGCTATAATGTTCCACTATTGGGGCTAGTGTGTGTACATGGATGTATTGTATGATTGGAACTTACAATTATTTTTATAATAAGAGCCAACACGTTTCATGGATATGTTGTATTGTATTCCGGCTGTCTTGTTTACTCTAAATGGCATACGTATTTTCTTTCTTTAGCATGCATGTATGGAATGTTCCGTATGAGTATGTATGAATCTTTCTGAAATGTGTTGATTGGTTTAACCATCATTTTGGATTTCTAGATGGCTTGCTTTATAGCTTGTGATGTATCTTCGCTCGAGTGTTCCCTTCCCATCCGAGTACTATTATAGGTTGCCAAGGGGCGCACTCATCTCAACCCACCTGTGTTAGAACCTCTCATGCATCTTCCTTGACTCACTACAGCGGTCACACCCTTGCTAAAAACAGAGTTATCTTACTTGCCTCTGTGAAAAATCGCGGTTAAGGCATTTCTATACGACCCACTGCTGGGACTCCTACACCAAATGGTCTAAGGTCTAATTGGGACATCTTACCGAGGAGATCCCCTTACATGTTGGCGGGTCCAGCACTGTCAACATTTTGGAACTAGAAGGAGGGCCAGATGACAAGATGAGTCCTCGTATCTGTTTTGGATCTCTACACATCTATCATGACTAACTACTGAGTTGCTCTTCCGGAGTGCATGTCCTATGGAAATGACTTCATTATCTCACAAAAATCTCTCGGATAACTTGTCTCATAAAACATTTGATGGTGGAGGCTACATAGGCTTGGTTAGGCATGTGGTTGGCATTGTAGGCTCATGCGAAAGACATGGATTGTTTGAAGAATACATGAGTTGTGTGTTATTCATCAACAAGCTTTGAGGGCACCCAATGCACTGGTGTGCCATGCTTCTTGAAAAATATATTCGTTCTCTTGCTCATGTGGTCGCAGAGATAGACCATGCTTTCAATCACTTTAACTGGAAATCACTTGATCAAAAAATTCTGAAATTACGAAAAGCACTCGATGAATCCTTTGATCAATTTTACACACGCTTTTGTAATCTTGCATACCGTTTCCCTGAAGATGAAATTGATTGGGAATATATTTATGGAAGATTTGAGTATCTTCTTCACATATCCGAACCCTAATCAACACACTTTGGTGATGAAGCTACACAATCACAGGAAGGCATAGTCGCTGTCACAAGTGATTGTCCACCTTCACCTCATCAAACAACTCCAACACCGTGGAGTGATGTGGGAGATCATGCACATGCCTTTGTTGAACTGCCACACTCTCCCACCCCACCTGCTCTTGAGATTTGTGCATATTTGGCTTGCAAGCCTGTTGGTTATCATGTGGACTGATCCGAATCGGATCCATAAACGACTGTCATAGAACCGTGACTAAAACAGGTTGAACAAATCCTTGAAGAATCCAAACAATAGTCGAAAACACCCTGAACCAGTGGCCATGGCAGCCGACGTGGAATGACGAGGACCTCGGTCAAAGCGCACTAACCAAGGCCCATGGAGACTGCACAGGAGGTCAAAATAGCCCCTGGAAGCCCCGGATCGGGAAAAGGAGCTGGTTTTTGATGTGCGTTAGCGCTTAGCGCTAACGCGCATTGCTGGGAAAACAGGGCCGAAATGGTAGGGCTTAAGTGCTTGGTCACGTTGGGAGCCAAGGGACCGCGGGTGGAAAAAGGTAAAAAGCACCAACATACGACGGTGGGACCCATGGCCTGGAAATCGACGGTTTGATCAGGATGCCCTTGAACGGTACATAGTTTTGGAGAAATCGGGGCGATCACAATCAGCGATCGACGCGTGGCAGCGGAGGAGAGAGAAAAACTGTCGCGATCGTGCATTATCGGTCGATCAAGTCAACTACGCTCGACGTGCGAATGATGTTGGATCTGGAGGAGCCCAGATCGGATGGCTGAGATTGCGCCTGATAGACAGAGAGAAATTGACAGGGGATTAAGCCGTGATTTAAGAGGATTTGGAATCCGTTGACCGCCATGGTGGAGAAAGCAGCGAATCGACAAGCAGGCTGGCGTAGTTCTGATGGAGACACGTGGCTACTTCCTGAGCATTATGTTGATGCCGAACAAGGAATTCCAAGCACATAGGCGACAGGTGAATCGACGCAAGAAGGAGAGGAAAGGAATAGACGCGGAGGTCGAATGGCTAAAGCCATGAGCAGAGACAGTGAACGAGGGTGATCAGAGGGAGATTCAGATCGAAGAGTCCAAGCAACCAAGAGAGAGAGTGAACAGTGAACCCTGAGAGGAGGACTGAGCTGGTAGGAAGAATAGAGTTTGTGAACTCTGAGTGGCTTGGGGAATACAAGAACCACCCTGCCAAGCAAAATCTACTTCAGGAGAACTCATATTGAGTCCCTGCATTTGTAATTCTCTGCTTAAACACGCAATAAAACAAGGCCACCACTGAAGCTGGACCGAAGACATAGCCCTGGAGACTAGGGTGAACTCCTTATTAAAATTTGTTTGTGTCTAGTATTGCTTATTGTATTTCTCTGTTGTCTTTCCATTCAAAATGTCTGTGTATTGGAAATCTGATCGATCCGTTGTTTCAATCACACAGAACACACACCAGCACATGATTCGGTAATACCTTTGTTTATTAAATCTTCAACTAAGGTCACTCATAGGGTGATTATTAGATCAAGTGGTATCAGAGCTCTAGGATGTAAGGTTAGACAAGCTTGTGTTGGTTTAGCTGTGAATGATCACTAGATCAAAGCTCAAATTAGGAGAAGGAGAGTTGGTGGAAACTAATCCTGAAATTGGGAGAGTCTATTCTCGGAAGACAATGTCAGAAGAAGGTTCTCTAGGGCCAAACCCCCAGTTCGTAGAATGTTTCCTAGCTATGAAGTCTATGGTAGAAGAAATGTATAGGCACTTTAGAAAGCATAAGGATGAAGATTCATCAGGCTCTAAACAAGATAAAGAAGAAGATGAATCT
>APFE030116538.1:26331-58480 GCA_000404065.3 Pinus taeda
TTCACTTTTGCCTCCATGGGTTTGGGTTATCCTGTTTGGCCACTCATCTGCTCACAGTCCTTTCATTACGACCTCGATCATTTGACCCCCAAATACTGCCAAATCCGTTGTTGTGCCGCCGATATGTTCAAGAGAAGTTGACCTCTGTGAGTATAACCTTCCTCTGATATTTCACACAAAAACAAACTTGTCTCTACCCGTCTCGCGTCGATGATGTGGAAAACATTATGGCCCACCTTCGACAAAGATCACTTCCTGTCGACTTCAGCTCATTATCCAAGGGTGACCTAGAGACTCCCTTCAGGGACCTTGGGGCCTGCATGCCTTAATGGCAGGTTCTTCGTGTTCGACGCGAGGTTTTCATTATTGGCCTCCGATCGAATGATTCCGCGAGTGTTCGACATCGGCTCATCCATTCACATGCCGTGGATTGTACCTATAGTACCTTGAGGACCATCGTCATCATTGGTGGCCCCTCTCGCGTCTGTTAACAGCTTTCATCATTGGCTGGTAATCAGACGATGTTCAAGCATGTTCGACTTCGACACATATATTCACATGTTTGAACTTGTACTTTGTTCGGATTCGGATGGAGCGCAAGACCCTGGTTCTAGTCCATTGTGGACCAGGTTGCGATTTTGTGGAACATCATTACATGACTCATCGATGGATGGCTGCGACCATACCTGAGTCCTCTTAAGGATGGCTGCGACCATGCCTCTTATCATTATGGTCTTCTCAGCTGGGTGGCTGCGTCCACGCCATAGACCTTGTTCCCATACGTCTTTTGGATGGCTGCGCCCATGCCTAGACTACATGTAATTGAAATATCAGTTGTATCCGCCTGCAGGGTCTCTCCAGTGGTGTTCCAGCCCAGCAGTCTTGTAAAGCATTTCACCCCTCCCAATCTCTCGGGCTTCATGCTTTAGGGGGCATCTGTTACACAGTAAAATGTCACTGCCATCATGTCAGTCTCCCTACTGTGCTATAAACCACATTCACCTATACTCATGCTCCTCAAAAAAGGCTAAAAAACCCTCTTTGCCTAAGTTAAATGGATCATCGCGTCTGTTAATCAAATAACCGCGCTGACAGGCGGAGGCCAATGTATCTGATGCGCTGCCAGCGGCGGAAGCACACGTCTTTTCCGCGCTGGTCCCATTTTAACGAACAGCGCACCCTCCGTTTGTACTTTTCGCGCTGACCGGACCTCCTATATAGTTGATCTGCGATGTCAGCGCGGCAGCCCAGTGTCTCACCCGCGCTGATCCTGTTTGGGCGAATTTGTTCTAACAACCAACCTTCCAGATCCCTCCAGGCTTGGTTGTTAGCATTGTTGAGGTCGCCATCCTTTCTCTGGCATGTCTGTTCGACTGACCATCCACTTATCTTGGAGGGAAGCTCATCCCTTACCTATTCATGGAGACTCCTTCTCTTTATAAGCCTCCTCCATGGCCCATGAGCAGCTAGTTTGGAACATATAGACTTTGATTGAGGAATTCTTAGTGCATTTTAGTGCTGCTCTTTGTAGGTATTTGGTGTGTTGTGTGAGGATTGCTTTGAGCTTGAGGAAGGTCATGAGCTTGTTGCTTTGTATGTGAGAGAGAGACCTCTTTGACTTGGGAGATTTGCTTCAAAGGTGAATGCTTGGAAGATATGCTGGCTGGACCCTCTAGAGAAGGACTCAGCGTCAGGACTTCGGTTGTACCTTACTCTATTTTCTGTCAATAAAGATAGATGACTATTCTTATGGTTCCATTTCCATTTGTCCTATGAATGATTGATGTAAATTGTATCCTTCCTGACTGATACATAGTTGTCGTTAGTAGATTTTATGCTCTTATTTGCTCTCTCTTTGCTTGTGCAGGTGTTCGTCCGCAGGGATAGCGGAGAATTGTGATCGGCTAGAGCGAAGGAGCGAGAGGATCATCTCTTCGACAAACATAGCGTTGGAATCCAAGTAGGTTTCTCTTACCCACTTGTTAAGTACAACTAGGAACCTGCAGTATAGCATTGTTTGATTGTTGCTAGACCCCTGTTGGGCTAGTAGGGATCGCCTCTTTCCGTAGAGGGGATTTACCTCTCCAACACACATCTACCAAGTAACTGGCCAACTGGGGTTAATATGGGATGAGAGGCCACAATAATGGGATTCAACCTCCCAAGTCACCTTAAGGAAGTGGAATCGATGGAAACACACCACACAGACCTTCCACATTAGCAACCCAACTCCCAAGAGCCATCCCAACCACTCAGGTAACCAACCCTTGAGACCAACTGAAGTTTTAGTGCATCAAATGCCTAAACACTCCCTTGATATGGGAAAGGGTGCATCTAGGAGGCTCCAAATTATCCCACAACAAGGGAAAGTGACCATCTAGGGACTTCCCCCTAGTGATGTGCCTGCGACTCTAGTATTTGTGCCACTTTTTCAAGACCAAAGCCCAGGTCACTGACCAGAACTCAATGGCACCTTTAGAAATGAATTTACACAACAAAACAATGATACATTTGTAAAAACATTGACAAGGACTAGACTAGACCCCTACTATCCATGATATGAATTTCGTTAAACATGTCACAAATATGTAATCTACAAGTTTAAATAACATATCTGAGCATAGGGGTCTCGTACTTATATGAGAATCGCTAAGAAGCATTGTTCCCCTATATCATTAGTTGCATTATCATCCATTCAGTCATAAATACATTGTTCATTCATTTGAAAATCAAACATGAGGAGATCCATACATCATCACTGTCATAATACATGCTTATAACCAACATAATAACAATAGAAATATCAAGGACACATCAACCATAGAATCCACATATAAATGAGTACATTTACACATAAGATACCAACGAGAGAACCTCTTATTAATTAATGCAAAAGCCAACCCATTATGGGACTACCACGTTCCACCTGACCATAGATTGTTTGAGCCAAATATCTCTTCAACCAATCATCCCCATGCCATATTCAAAGTATGAATGTGGGACTCAAACCAAAAGAACCAACCAGGGCATCCCGAGGCTAAACCACCTCACCCTCATCAATAGAAACCATGATTTACCGCAATCCACACCAGATCACTAGGCCAAAACAATAAACATGTAATAACAAGCTTTACCATGATGTCTGCCAGATCACTAGGCCAAAACAATAAACATGTAATAACAAGCTTTACCATGATGTCTGCCAGATCACTAGGCCAAAACAAGCATGGATGCCACCAGATTTCTCCACCTACACCATAAGGAATTTTCCTGTCTCCTCATCTCTAGGATTTACCACAATCCACACCAAATCACTAGGCCATAACCAAGACACTAGTCTTTGGGCTTTACTACAATCCACACTGAATCAATAGGCCCTAACCAAGACTCCACTCTTCGAGATTTACAGTATATCCCATCCCGGGATTACTAGGCCTGATGGAGAGAAAACACCTCTAGGATTTACCATATATCCTACAATTCACTAGTCAAGGATTCCTAGGCCCATTGAGGCAAGAAAAAATATAGCTTTACCACAACCCACAGTTTGGTTTAGGGGTTACTAAGCCATGTGTTCTTTTGTTTAGAGATCCACCTCACTTAGCTTTGAATCCATCCAGTAATCTAGCTCAACCAAAACATGAGAATCCCATCACACCATGGCTATCCGAAAATGGAAAGGCTAGGCTGGAACCACTGCCACACTTGGCAAAACCCATGCCATAATAGCAAAGAACCACACACAATACCATGCATGCCAAAACTAGAAGGAAATCACCATGCAAATCGATGCCTGCAAAGAATCCTATTGTAGCTGCTTGATCCTACTCTTCCTTTCTCACTCCTTCCCTCCTCTTTCATTCTTTTCCTTTCTTGATCAAATTCCAAAGTGCTCCAAGAAAAATCTGTGTCCAAGAGTGAGAGAGAGAGAGAGAGAGTAATGAGAAAGTTGCAAAATTGAATTGACAAAAGGTTACATTCACCAAGCCTAAGAACAAAACTTGCCAACTGATCCTCAGAAGCCAACCATTTTTATCCTTCAATTTCCCTCTCATACAAATATGTGACCTTTAACCTTCCTTTTCTCCTAATTTCCATTATTTTCATAAATAAATGTGCCACAATGCCATTTTTCTTTTCCAAAGCCTTTTTCATTGCCTTTGCCAATTTCCTTTAACCATAATAACTGAAATGAACACCCACACTAGGATGTCTTGCCCACCATTCAACTTGGAATAAGTGTCCCATCACCTTTGGTTATTATTTTGCATTTATTAACTTTTATTACATGGAATTTTCACCAGGGTTGTTACTGTTGAGTTACAAAATGGGTATGTATTTACTCTTAATTCCATCACCTTTTTCCTCTTTTCTTATCTCTTTCATATCTTGATACACCAACATATTGATGGATTATGATAAGAAATGGATGAGCTACTCTCAGTTAAGATTTAGCCATCGTAACTAACTTTTACTCCTCTTTATGCAGAAAAACGACGAAAGGAACAGTTGTTGTTCCATAGCAATGGAACAACATAAAACAACAAAGGAAGAATGGAGAGCGTCGGTTGCGATTAGATTGGAGGACGAATCAGGAGGATCAACGCCAAATATGAAGGGTGTTTGAAGATAGCATTCAATTGTGAATCCCTCAGGATCGGGAGATCCTGAGGGATCGCATTTATCTTTTACCTCTTTCTGACTATAAAAGAAAAATATTGTAGGAGGAAAGGGGATCGATCTCTATTACTTCAAATTGTAATTTTAATTTATAGACTCGTACTGTTGGAGAACATGACCGTATTGTAATGCTACTTGAGTTCAATGATTAATATATAATTGATGTTGTCGTTCATTTGTATTCTCTAAAGTAGCTCGGCAATATTCGCTGGTGGATAAGGGCCCGACCTTTGGTGGATTAAACTGCACCCTTGTGTTATATATTTTTTATTCTCACAAGTTTGATTGGTTTGATAGTTTTCCCATTTTCTATGAGTTTATCTTATTTGTTATTTACCGCTTTCCTGTATTGAAGTAGTACATTTTCTTTACATGTTTTACAACATTATCATTTGGTTCGATTTACACTTATTGTAGATTAAATTATTTAGCTGTTAAGACAGTGAATCTTATTGATTTAATCAGCTATAAGAGTTTGGTTATTGCATTTGAACTCTAAGATTGACATCATTCCCATTTGGATTGCTTCGTAAAGATTGAGCGTGATTTAGATTGAATCAGCTAAGAAAAGATTGGTTATTGCTACTATGCTCTCGGATGATGCTATTGTTAATTGAATTGCATGTGTGAGATTTGATTACGATTTCAGCAGAGGATTAAGTCTTGATGTTTAGATGCAATATTTCCTTTAGAGGTTGCAATTTGAGTTTTATAAATGCATCTGTTTACTCTTGTATCAAAGGTTTATACTTCATTTTAAGAAACATTACTCTCTGGATTCATAGCATGCATATATCGTGTACACTCTTGGAATAAAAGGACTTGCCCGGGTTTATGATTAATGTGGGGTAATTAGGAGTTTAAAAGACACCTTTTATCAACCAACATTTTGGCGCCGTTGCCGGGGAGAGTGTCTCCATTTTACAAAGAGTGATGTATACCTGATAATTGCTGCTGGGAAAAAATTGGGTATTGAAAACGAAAGGTAAGAACGTACGTAACGAGCAAGTAAAGTGCTTGCTCCTACACCCGCTTTTCAATACAATTATACAAAGTAAAGTAGGTGTTTGATGTTTGTTTGTTGAGAGAGAATTGGGTATTAAAAATGGAAGGTAAGAACCTGCGTATGAAGCAAGTAAAATGCCTACTCCCCCTGCCCACTTTCCAGCATAATTGCTAGGAATTTAAAGTAGAAATAAACATTTGAGTTTTTTCATGAATGACTAAGAAGAAAATACCAAAAATCAATACAATTCCACACCCCAAACCTGAAAAATCTAAGGCACTGGTGACCCTTGGATGATCAACTTTTATCGACGAAATCTTAAGAAAAGCTGAATCTCAGCCATCAGTAGGTCCTCGAACCGTTGCTTCTAGACAACTTACTATCTCCCTTCGGGCCACAGGCTCACCATCTGTAGCCTACACTGAGGTCCATAGTAAAACTGAAGGAACTGAGCAAAGTTTTCAAGATATTGAAAATTCGCGACCAATTCCCTCACAAGAAGGGAATTCTTGCAACACTCGTGAAGGAGAAGGAGAAATAGGGGAATCCAAGGAACCAAGATCCCCTGAAGTAGTAATTTCGCATAGGATACTCAGTGTCCCAGATCAAGGGAGTGTTGTTAGGATCATCCCCACCTCTTCTAGACATCCTAGGGATAACTCTCTAGCTCTAGATATCGCGAAAGGGTATTGGCATATCTTTGATCAAATGGCCAATAATCCACAAACACTCTAGATCTCTACATTATAGTATCCTACTGTTGACACAACTGTCAATGCCCCCATGAAAGCTATCCCTCTACAAAATATGCCCACCTCTCATGGACTCACTTCAGAAGATCCAGATGCGTTCCTGTTGCCACAGAAAAATTCCCATCGCTCCCAGGATTAAAATTGGTCTTCAAAGAGGCAGAGGAAGAAACAGA
The DNA here is from genome assembly GCA_000404065.3 of Pinus taeda. Lineage (NCBI taxonomy): Eukaryota > Viridiplantae > Streptophyta > Pinopsida > Pinales > Pinaceae > Pinus > Pinus taeda. The sequence continues at coordinate 32,943 of APFE030116538.1, forward strand.
ACCAGTCTACCTGTTAAATCAGCATCGCCAATGGAAATCATGGGAAACAGGTATGCCTACCAACCCATCTTCATTCTTTCAACCTTCACAATATAGTTCTCAGCAATACACAAAGGCTACATGGCAGAACCAACCACCTTTTCCTAATTGGCCACCACAAACATTTTCTATGCCACATTGGTCCAATCAGTCAAATCCAAACAATAATTGGCCAAATTTCTCTTATTTTCCACCATTCTGGCAGAACAATCCATATCCATCTCAATGGTCCCCCTCCACTGCACAAAATCAAAACTAGCAATCAAGCTAGCAAAGATCTACGAACTAGCCAGCAGGAACAATCCTCCTGCCTCAACCTACGGTACCAACACCTTACACATTGCAGCAGAATCCTCAACCCAATCTATGACCATAGCTCCCATCCCAGCCCAACCCAAATCCTAACAACAGAGCTGTCCAGTCGGTGCAGATTATTGAAGGTCTGGATCTGGAAACTGAGTTGAGAGAGTGTAATGAACTCAAATTGAGGTCTAGACGAATAATCGAGTCAGAGGAGGATACAAATATACAATTGGAAGAACCACTACTTGTAGAACAAACACCTCAAAGGGAGAATACAGTCAAACATAAAAGCCACGAATAAATTATTACCTCTTCTCCACCATTCCCAGAGAGATTGACTATACCTCGCCCAATTGAATATCCTGATTTCAATCTCCTGGGAGAATTGAAAAATCTTTGTGTAAAAATACCCCTCCTCCAAGCTATTCAAGACATTCCAATCTATGTAAAAACCATTAAGGAATTGTGTACCAAAAACCCTACGAGGAAAAGAAAAGTAACACCAACTGTCCACGTAGTCAGAACTTTGTCTGATTTATTATTAGGCAGAGAGATACCGGTGAAATATGAGGACCCATGAAACCCTATTGTCACAATGCAAATAAATGGATGTTCCTTTCCCAATGCGTTAGTCGATCTAAGGGCAGCCATTAATATTCTCACAACAACAACCTGTGAGAGACTTGACTTCACAGCCTTAGATCCAACTACGACCTTGCTGGAACTTGCTGACTGATCAATTATTAAACCAGAAGGGAAATTACAGGATGTAATGGTGTCTGTAGATTCTTGGGAGTTTCCAGCAGATTTCTTGATTATTAATCCTAGAAACCGGCTAGATGGACATCCTCTAATATTAGGAAGACCTTGGCTAGCGACCGCAGATGCTTATATAATCTGTTGAACAGGTAGTATGACTATAGCCAGAGGAAATAATGTGAAGAACCTAACTTTATATCCTCCAGCTCAGCAAGCCTAACTATAATAAAAACTAGGAAGCAACCTGTAACATATTTAACTAAAAATATTCGATCACCACTAACTGTAACAGATGCTCTTGAATTTAAGAATCAAACAGAAGATGACATTATTAACACTTACATTAACCACCCAACTGTCGTATCTAATCTAAAATGTCACATGATTGAAGCAGCCTTGGATAACGAAATTAAAGAAGATCCTTTAAAAGATATCAATGACCAAACAATACCAACAACAATTGTTTATAACAACAAATCCATTGAAATTGAGCGAGGGAAAGTCCTAAACATTAACAAAAATCTGACTGATGACCAACAGCAGAGGCTTATCCAACTCCTTAGGAAATATAAAGAGGCTTTCACTTGGGATTACCCAGATATGAAAGGGATTGACCCCCAATTATGTATGCACCACATCTACACTGAAAAGGATGTGAGACCCATTCGAAAACCTCAACGAAGATTAAACCCTCACCTAAAGGATGTTGTTAAAGATGAACTACATAAACTCTTAGATGTAAATTTCATCTATCCTATATCTGATAGAAAATGGGTTTCTCCATTAGTTGTGGTTCCTAAAAAGAATGGGAAATGGCATATATGTGTCGATTACAGAGAGCTTAACAAAGCAACGCAAAAAGATCATTTTCCCCTTCCGTTTATCAACTAGGTTCTAGACACATTGGCAGGTAAAAAATTCTTCTCTTTCCTGGACAGGTTCAGTGGCTACAACCAAATCCAAATTTCCCCTGAAGACCAAGATAAGACTATCTTCACCTGCCCCTGGGAGACGTTTGCTTACAGGGTATTACCTTTTGGACTATGCAATGCACTTGCTACATTCCAAAGAGCCATACTCATTATTTTTGTAGACGTGATAAACGAGGGATTAGAGGTGTACATGGACGATTTTACACCCTATGGAGATGACTTCGATTCGGAATTACAGACATTGGAGAAAGTCTTAGAAAGATGCATTGCTACTAGGCTCTGCTTAAGCCATGAGAAATGCCACATGATGATGACCAAAGGCTTGATCCTGGGTCATTACATCTCAACAACTGGAATTCAGGTAGATCCAACAAAAATTCAGGTAATCTTCTTATTACCTACACCCTGCACTCAAACTGAGGTACGTAGTTTTTTGGGATTTTCTAGATATTATCGAAAATTCATAAAAAACTTCTCCCGAATTGTTGCACCATTATATGATTGACAAGAAATATCGATTTTCTATGGACTAACAAATGTGACATTGCCTTTATAGAATTAAAACAGCTAGTATCAACAGCCTCAATACTATGGGGCCCGAACTGGGATTTACCATTCCATATTTCATCCGATGCATTAGATACGGCCATTGGAGCAGTTCTTGGCCAAGAGGAAGACAAGAAACCCTATGCGATATACTACATCAGCAAAAATTTAACTCCTACTTAGTTGAATTACACCGTGTTCAAGAAAGAGTTTCTAGCTGTAATATATGCTATTAACAAATTCAGACACTATATAACAGGATACCCTGTGGTTTTGTATACTGGTCACTCTGCTATCAAATATTTAGCTAATAAACCTATTACAAATGGAAGAGTGATACGATGGTTAATCCTTTTGCAGGAATTTGACATAACAATCAAGGATCGACCAGGAAAGGAAAATCTGGTGGCAGACTTCCTCTCACCTGTGCCAAGAACAGACGACGCAGTGGCAGTAGAAGACCAATTCCCCGATAAGCACCTATTTGCTGTGACCGTGAAAACACCGCGGTACGCAGATGTCACAAATTACCTAGCAGTGGGAAAATTACCCAAACACCTGACACCCAGAGAAAGAAAATTAATAGTGCAATGCAGCACTCGGTTCTCCTAGATCAGAGGATACCTCTTTCACACAGGAGTCGATATGCATATCCATAGGTGTGTCAGGGAAGATGAAATCTATGATATCCTAAAAGCCTGCCACGATGGACCTTGTGGTGGACACTTTCCAGATTGCAGGACTGGACATAAAGTCTTACAAATGGGTTATTATTGACCCACCATTTTTAAGGACGCTAAGAAATTTGTTCAGGCATGCGATAGCTGCCAAAGAATGGGCCACCCTATCCAGTCTGACGAGATGGCCCTACATCCATTGTTAGTCATTGAACCTTTTGAACGTTGGGCATTAGATTTCATTGGCCCAATAAATCCATCATCTAATCAAAAGTCATATACACTGGTTGCAACAGAGTATGTGACTAAATGGATGGAGGCAGAAGCATTACCAAGGGCAACAGAGGACACAGTAATCCACTTTCTTTTCCAAATTTTCATGCTATATGGCTTGCCTAGAGAAATAATTACAGATGGAGGGCCACAATTTGTAGGCCATAAGATTGCTGCTACGCTAAAAAATCATCACATTTTGCATAGAATCACATCTCCATACCACCCATATGCAAATGGCCAAGTAGAAAGTACCAACAAAATAATCAAGGCCATTCTAACAAAGATAGTCCACGCATAGATGTGATTGGGCCACTCGATTGCCAGAAGCCCTGTGGGCATATCGCATGAATTGGAGTAATACCACAGGATACTCCCCATATCAGTGAGTGTTTGGCAAAGAACTATCTTCCCCATAGAATTTGAAATTCAGACATTGAGGATAGCCCAAGAAGTAGGGCTAGATTTGAATGAAGCACAGGTTAACAAACTACATCAAATCAATGAATTAGATGAAATATGGCTATTAGCTCTTCAGCATACTACACTGGTTCAACAACAAAGAGAAAAATGGCATGATGCCCTCATAAAAAAAAAGATATTCCATGAAGGTGATTGGGCACTTCTATACGATTCTAGGTTTCAGGATTTCCTGGGCAAACTCCAGACTAGATGGTTAGGTCCCTACGAGATAAACTAGGTGCACGATAATGGAACCCTTACATTAGCCACCATTGATGGGTTTGGCTACTATTTTAAAGCAAATGGGCATCGAGTACGCCTCTACCACAAACCGCTTACAAGGGAATCCTTTTGCCAGCAGATACGCAAAGATTCTATGATACAAATTCTTGCTGAAGAGGAAAACTCTTCGACAGCACCAGTCCAGTGAAGAATTCATTTTTGAAACTTGTACATAAAATTACTTTTCTATTTTATTTCTATTTGAATCGATTTGCTTAGAACATTAGAGATGATTGTTTATTGTTTTTTTTCATGTTTTCCTTTGTTGTTCCCTAAAGGGAACAATTGTTGTTCCCTAAATGGAACAATTGTTTTCATGTGCATTTTTCCTTGTTGTTCCCGATAGGGAACAACAATTTTCATGTGTATTTTTTCTTTGTTGTTCCCTACAGTGAAAAGTTGTTATTCCCTATAGGGAACAACACTTTTTGTGTGAATTTTTCTTTGTTGTTCCCTACAGGGAACAACTGTTGTTCCCTATAGGGAACATCACTTTTCGTGTGCATTTTTCTTTGTTGTTCCCTTCAGGGAACAACAAGGAAAAATGCACACGAAAAGTGTTGTTCCCTACAGGGATCAACTGTTGTTCCCTATAGGAAACAACAATTTTCGTGTGCATTTTTCTTTGTTGTTCCCTACAGGGAACAACACTTTTCGTGTGTATTTTGCTTTGCTATTCCCTATAGGGAATAGTTGTTGTTCCCTATATGGAACATCACTTTCTGCATGTATTTTTTCTTTGTTGTTCCCTATAGGGAACAGTTGTTGTTCCCTATAGGGAACGGTTGTTGTTCCCTCTAGGGAACAACATTTTTTTGCGTGTATTTTATCTTTGTTGTTCCCTATAGGGAACAACACTTTTCATGTGTTTTTTTCTTTTTTGTTCCCTATAGGGAACAACACTTTTTGTGTGCGTTTTCTTTTGATGTTCCCCTCAGGGAACAACACCTTGTGAGTATTATTTAGAACACCCTTTCTTCGCCCTACATGATCATTCCTAGGCCATCCCAGTTCACTCCTTATGATCCTCTTTATGGCATAAAAGTACAATACATATTTAGGGACAACAACTATGGAGTCTACTGAAATAGACAAATATCTTGAATATCATCTTTAACAAGATTGCTTTGTGATGATCGAAAAAGAAAGGACACAATTATCTATATCACTTCACTATCCTCATTTCCATTATAAATCAAACTGATTGATTATTTGTACCATGTTGGTTCTCCCCCATCCTGTATAACTCTCTTTGTTTATTATCAGTAAGATTATGGGTATATTTTTTTTCTATTGATATGTTCAAACTTCTTCCGCCATCCCTACTCTTAAGGAGTATTGAGCCACCCTCTATATATAAAACCGGGGGTGTTTATATATATATATATATATTCACTAACAATTTTATGATTTTTTTCCACAGATGAGGGATAGGGGGTCTCATCACAAGCCAGCCTACCATGATCATAAAGAAGGAGCGAAGTGGCATTCCCACTATGGCCACCACACCAAGGATATGATCCAATGGATGCATCAAGAAACAGAGTCCTTGGAACAGGAAGTCTCATCACGAGCCGGCCTGACCACTTTCACTACTTCCCAGTGAATGGAAATGTGTTCATCTGGATACCATGCTAGCACATTGGTCTCCACTATGGATATCATAATGCACTTCCCCAATTATACATAGAGGACTATGGTTCCCAAGGGTCAGAAAGCAACTCTGTTGAGGCTATGGATGCCTGCAGGAAATAGAAGCTTTGCTTATGGTATTGAAGTTTTATTTGCTACATCAATAATTATTATAATGCCCTCTTCTTATGTTTCTATTTTTTTCTATGGAGAGATTATGTCCCTAACTTACCTTGAACCTTTATGCATGAGTTAATCTTTTAAAATCAATCACAACAATTTTAGGTGGAATAACGGCGGTAAAGTATTATCTCCTGTGTATGTTGTCCTTTTTCTTTATCGCATCACCTCACGACATCTTGTCACTTATTGATAATTCTCTTTACATGCCTTGTTTTCATTACTCCAATATCCTTTATGATCCTTTCATTAATATACATACCTTGCCACTTTCATTACCCAATCCATCACCCCTATACTTCGCCGCCTGCGCGTCATCCTTTCATTCATTTAGTCATAGGCGACCTATCATTTCGAGGGGGGGCGAGTACCTCCAGTATAATTATGCATGCGCTATCATATTTCATTTGATTTTGTAGAACAATATGACATCCCATGATCATAGAGCTTGTGGCATTATAATAGTCCTCGATAACGATATTTATGTTATAAAGCATCACCTGATAGAGCCATTACAACCATTTTTTGTTCCATCTCTTGACTCTATTCGTTGTTGTGCTTTCCCCACTACACTAATTGTTTGCAGAAGTCAAGCATCATGGGAGGAAGAACAGTGTGTCGAGAACCTTTAACACTGGCTATCTCTGATGAAGCCAGGGAAATTCTAGCTCGCACAGGATGGACAACATATTTTACAAGATTTCAACCCCCCAATGAGGAAATCACCATCGAATTTTTACGGCACCTACAGAATGGACAATCCTTGGTAAGAGGCAGACAAATCACTGTAACAGATGCTGTGATAGCAAAAGTATCTAGGTTGCTAGGAGAAGGACTAGTATGGGTTGGCAAGCGATTAAAGCTGCATGATGCTATGGAGGCTTTTAGGGACGAAGGACAGGAGCTAATCAAGAAGGGAAAAGGCATTTGACCATCTTCTTTCGAAGACGTGGTAAGGCCGCGACAACTCAAACTTTTAGCAGTTTTTAAACAAAAATGCTCTGTTAATTTGCCTGCACTGTTGAATTCATTACTGCATGACACTGCCAAGAGGCTGAGACAGTCTCAACACACAGAAACGGTAGTTAGCCTCCATTGTCTAATTAGGTTAATAGTTAGTCATAACCTTGCCCAACAAAAATCAACTTGGGATGATCTCACATTAGCCCTCGAAAGAGGTGAAAACCTGCCAGCACCTACCCCTGTTCCAAAAAGAAAAAGGACTGCCCTTTCAGGAAGCATACCTCACAAATGCAGATGATCTAGAAGGTTGAAGTCAAAACAGGGAGCGTCTGAAAATCCTCAAGGCAACGCTAGACAACCCATAGAATTATCCAGCCCAGTAAATGAGCAAGACTTGCAACTAGAGTCAGGAGGACAAGGTAACCCTAAAACAGAACCTGAGGAAGGAGCAGGGCATTCTAACGATGAATGAAGGAATGAAGTGGGACCCCCTTCAAAACCAAATATGATTTCTCAAGACGATATGTTGTATGATTTCGAGACAGGGATGGCACAGGTCTTGACCAACATGAATGTCTACGTGTAGCCTGAAGGACTGCTCAATCTTAACTTAGGAAAAACCCAATCTCTTGGGAATTCTGGCTATACCAGAATTCTATCTCCCTTAAAAGATGCAAACTGCAAAGCGGAAACAGATACAGAGGCTATTCAGGAATTAGAGAACCAACCTGGTGACATGCTCCCAGTGGAAAATAGCCACGAAGGTCTAGGCATAGAAAACAAAAGCCAAGAAGAAGAAGCAAAGATAGAGATTATTCGAGAATCTAATAATCAATCTGGAGACACAGTATTATTGGAACAAAGCTAGGGTGAACAACCAGGCTCTTTAGGGACAGAAGCTATTAACGAGATTATTAGCAGACCAGTTACTCCTTAGAAAAGGTATGGAGCTAGAACGAAATTGAAGAAGCTAAGAAAAGAACACCAGAAGCTTCGCAAGACAGTCAAGAGGCTCCAAAGAAAAATAAAAGAAATCACAACGGGAAAGGTTCCGAACAATACCCCTGAGGTAGTAAATGTGGCCGTGCAAATGGAATTATATGAAGATAGGGCTAAAGGAACTCAAACTGAGCCCATACCTACTCAAACAGTCATCACTCAAGAGGAACAACATGCAGATTTAGTAGAATTAGCTACTCAGATGGAGGTTTGGACCTCCCAAAACAAATAGATATAGACAGAAGATGTACCCTCCTATAGCATGGGCACTCAAACGGAGGTTTGGACCTCCCACAATAAAGAAATACAAACAGAAGATATCCCTTCTCATAGCATAAGCACTCAGACGGGCATACAAGCCAAAGACATCATGAACACCATGACCCCATTATACTGAATCTTCAGGAAGAATTGGCACAAGCTCGGCTCGCATTGGAATGACATGAACAAGAAACCGTTTCCTAGTAGAAATATCAAGTGCTATAGAAACAGCTTCGGGAAATGAATACAACAGAGAGCGAGACTTTCGACAGATGCACAAAGGCGAAAGAAAAAATGGAGAAGATCAAGCTCCAACTAGACAGAGTCATAAGTCAGAAAAACACCATCTACTCACTGTATTCAGATTTCCTGGCATGCAGGTTTCCTGCCACCAATTATGCCTTGTTTTTGTTAGAACGATACCTGTTATTGAAAATTAAATCCCTGAGAGCTGGTAAACCAATTGAATTAAGAACAATTGAAGATTCTATAAATTTCTACAAACAACATGGTGTAAAGATCCAAAGGCTTCTTTGCGAGTTGTATCTGCACAATTTTATATTAGAGAACAAGGTGGAAAAGAACCCTAACCCTTTTGTAGGAGATGTTCAATTCCAGACCTTTATTTCGTTTGCAGTTAACCAACTCAAATGGTTTAAATCTTATAAAGAATTTCAAAGACAGGAACATGGATTAGATCTTTGGGTGAGAAGTGAACCTAAGCACCCCTTTCCATAAGAGTCTAATGAAATGAGAAGGGGTGATTAAAACTTTAAGGCCCATTCACAAGGATATTGTATAGAAAGGAGTTTCATATTTCCTCTCCATTCAAGAAAGATCTCTGATTGCATCTAAGCTCAGATGGACGATCTCCACTAGTAGTGTGCAAGATAGGGAACCATTTAGTTATAGAAACTATAAAGCAACTGCCGCCCATTTGGTTACCTATAGAAATCTTATTTTGAGAGAAGGACCTTATTGGTTAGGATGTCAGTTTCAGAGCCCCATTATTTGGTATCCCCCCTGAAGGTTATCAGGCTAACTACGAATTGCCTGAAGGAAAGGAAGGGCCCACCTTTGCACTCCTGGCTCAACATCATGGTTTTAGACCAATTTTTGACGCTTCCTCTCCAGCCTACTCGTTAACTGTATTGCATAAGCACTACTTACTTTTCATGAGGACATGAAACAGGGTAAGCAGGGGAGTATGTTGAGTTACGAAATGGGTATGTATTTACTCTTAATTCCATCACCTTTTTCCTCTTTTCTTATCTCTTTCATATCTTGATATGCTAACATATTGATGGATTATGATAAGTAATGGATGAACTAATCTCAGTTAAGATTTAGCCATCGTAACTAACTTTTACTCCTCTTTATGTAGAAAAACGACGAAAGGAACAGTTGTTGTTTCCTAGCAACAGAAAAACATAAACCAACAAAGGAAGAAAGGAGTGTGTTGGTTGCGGTTAGATCGGAGGACGAATCAAGAGGACAATGCCAACTACAATTCCAAATATGAAGGGTGTCTGAAGATAGCATTTAGTTGTGAATCCCTTTATCTTTTACCTCTTTCGGACTATAAAAGCAAAAGATTGTAGGAGGAAAGGGGATCAATCTCTGTTATTTCAAATTGTAATTTTAATTTACAGACTCGTGCTGTTGGAGAACATGATTGTATTGTAATGCTACTTGAGTTCAATGATTAATATATAATTGACGTTGTTTTTCATTCATATTCTCTGAAGTAGCTCAACAGTATTCGTTGATGGCTAAGGGCCCGACCTCTGGTGGATTAAACTGCTCCCTTGTGTTATATATTTTTTATTCTCACAAGTTTGATTGGTTTGATAGTTTTCCCATTTTCTGTGAGTTTATCTTATTTTTTATTTACCGCTTTCCTATATTGAAGTAGTACATTTTCTTTACATGTTTTACAACATTGTCATTTGGTTCGATTTACGCTTAATGTAGATTAAATTATTTAGCTATTAAGACAGTAAATCTTATTGATTTAATCAGTTGTAAGAGTTTGGTTATCACTATTGAACTCTCAGATTGACATCATTTCCATTTGGATTGCTTCGTAGAGATTGAGTGTGATTTAGATTGAATCAGCTAAGAAGAGATTGGTTATTGCTACTATGCTCTCGACTGATGCTATTGTTAATTGAATTTCTTGTGTGAGATTTGATATGATTTCAGTAGAGGATTAAGTCTTGATGTTTAGATGCAATATTTCCTTTAGCAGTTGCAATTTGAGTTTTATAAATGCATCCGTTTACTCTTGTATCAAAGGTTTATACTTCATTTTAAGAAACATTACTCTTTGGATTCATAGCATGCACATATTGTGTACACTCTTGGAATAAAAGGACTTTCCCAGGTTGATGATTAATGTGGGGTGATTAGGAGTTTTAAAAGACACATTTTATCAACCAACAGTTACAAAAACCCAAGCCTGGGGTTTTTCACCCAAAGTTGTTGGGCCAAAACATGACGATATTTCTATATGTGATGATTTGAGTTAATAGAGGACTCAAGAGAAACCGTATGCAATGAAAATCATTCAAATTAGAATTGTAGAAATGTAGTTATTAATTTTTGAAGTAGGAGTGTGGGATTGCATAAGGAGAGGTCAAGCCAACCAAGTTGTTAGAGGTCTAACGAAAAGTTGTCAATCCAACAGAGGGCAATTCATTGGAGCCCTTGAGAAGTGATAAATGTGTTGTCTAAGGTTATCCTACCCATCAAAGGAGAAATCTAATCATCGAATACCTATGCAATTGTACAACAAGCCTAAGGGAGGACGAAAGGAGACATGGCGCACCGTTTTGGGTATGCTTAGGGTGTGACTTCCCTAAGCTACAGGGCCGCACACATCCAACATAAGTAGTTTGGATGTGTTTTTGAATTTTTTTGGAGTAGGCAAAAGGTGCAGACCCTAGCCGCCAAACAAAGGTAATTGAAGGGTGCTAGTTTTATGTGGTATATATGTCTCTATTTAGGCCATAGGAAAGGAGCTACTACAAAAACGAGTAAGAGGGGTATATGGAGGGTCGTAAGGCATAAAAGGAAGCTCCACTCCTAGCCGCAGTCACCTAGAGTATGTCGCAGCCTAAACGGAGGTAATTTCCCTGTCTAAAGGAGGTTGGGACCTTGTTATAGCTTTATGTGAGGTTGCAGGAGTCTTGAGGAGGAACCTTGGGGCCTATAACATGCAGGAAGAAGGGTAGAAAGGTAGTAAAGAAGGGAAAAGAAATATAAAAAGGAAACATAGAGATTGGTGTAGGGGTTAAGGCTTGTTGATGTGCCCTAACTAAACTTGTAGGTGCAAAAAACCCTAGGAAAAGAGGAAATAACAATTGTTGTAGATGAATTTTTGGTGATGGTTGATTTCTAGTGGATGGGTCCTAGAGGAAGACAGAATTGAATCATCCTATGAGAAACTAAATCAATAGTTTCATGTATGTGTCAAGAAGGGCAGAAGATGGTTACAGGACACTTAGACATCTTCTTGAGTTGATGTGATTTGCAGGTGGATGGTGTCCTAGGTGAGCACCATGTATTGGACACTTGTGATCTATTTGAGGGCAGCGTGAGAGTGAAACAGGTGTGGACAACGGATTGGGAATTTATGGTCTATTGGAGGACAATGTGATATTTCCCAAGTTGTATCCTGATGTGTAGCACTTTGATGGAAAAAAGTAGCTTCTAGAGTGGTAGTTATTGATCTCGAGGCTTTGGAAATCTAGGAGTAGTTTGAGGAGCCCTAGACTTGTGTGTGGAGAAGGATATCTATAGTAGAAGATGGGTAGTCCTCCTAGCCCATGTTTTATGTGAGATATAGTCATCTTTCAGTGATAGGTGGAAGCCCTCCAAGCCCTATGTTAGTCTTCATTGGAGCAACAGAGGAAGACTATAGTGGGTAGAAGTCCTTGAGTAACTAAGGAGCAGGAGTGAGCAAATGAGAGTTGTGAAAAAATTGTCAAGAGTCTCGATGTGTTGTGCCCTTGATGGAATAAGGAAAAACTAGTGAGAAAATTGGATAGTCGAGGTTTAGTGGCAAGATGGACTTGGATCATTAATAGAGGTAGTGTTGTAGGTAAAGAGATGAAGGACTAGGAAGGTATAGGATACGATCAAGAGGAGCTTAGAGAAGCGCTCTACATCAACCAGATGGTCAGTTTATCTTGTATGGGAAGATTGGTTGTCGATGCACTGACATGAAGCCCTAGTTATTATATCTTGTACTAGTGGATGTATGAGGGCCATTATTACTGGTACGGGAGCCATAGGCTATTGTATTATTCAATTTGATTAATATAACAAAGTTGGGGTGGAATTTTGTAAAATGTTGTCTATATTGTGCACATGTGATTTATTGTTGTTTATATTCCCCTATAATATGTTGTGATACTTGGTTTGGTAGTGTTAGTGATTTAAGATCCTATCCTAGACACTAGTATCATGGAAAAAAAACATGGTATCAGAGTGTGTCTGAGCTACATTGAAGGTCCAATGAATCAAAGTGTGCACAATGAAGCAACTCAAAAGGAGTTGTAGGTGTCTAGATCATGGAGCAAAGGGTCCATCTGAAGACATGGAGATGTGGTCTTGACTGGCTTGGCAGCGAGATTGGTTGGGATTTCTGGGGGATTGGTGGAGAGACTATGGAACAACAATTTGTTGTAGTACAGGTTGTTGATCATGGACTTCCTAAGACTTGTCATGGATGGTTGGGACATCTCAAGGGTTTATTTGGCTTGGATGAGATTACTATGATCGAGAGTGCTTTATGTGATTGACTGTAGATTGGCAGGCTAGAGTCTTCATCAAATTGTGATGTTGCATATATGATATTTGAGGTATTTTCATAAGTGGTATTTGATACAGGAGGATGAGTGTTTACAGAATTGAGCTAATGGAGATCATGTAGACTCAGAGGGAGTCTAGCTTAAGAGGGAGTAATATTATGGAGGTATGGGATCTTCAGGTTCAGATCTTATGAGGCGGAGGCACTTCTAAGATTTCAAGGTTCATTCTACAAAGTATGTTTCAGTGATGGATTCCATATGGGCTACTATTGCTAGAGATGATGATGATGGAGACTTCCTAGTTTTGGAATTACCTCCCTTGCAAAGAGGGAGTGTTGATTTTTGGTTGCTTGGGAAAGCCCTACGGTTATGGGATTGGAGGTTGGAGCGCCACAAAAGTGACTTGTGGACTTGAAACCCAAGTCAAGAGTTTTTCACCCAAAGTTATTAGGCCAAAATTGTGACAATATTTATACATGTGATTATTTGAGTTGATAGACGACTCCGAGAGCAACCAGGCGCAACGAAAATCACTTAAATCAAAATTATATAAATGGAGTTATTAATTTTTGAAGTACGAGTGTGGGCTTGCATAAGGAGAGGTCAAGTTGGCCTAGTTTTTAGAGGTCTAAAGACAAGTTTTCAAGCCCTCAAAGAGTAGCTCGTTGGAGCCCTTGAGAAGTGTATAAATAAAGATGTTGTGCAAGGTTATTTTACACATCAAAGGAGTAATCTACTTATACAATACTTCTATGATTAGAAAACAAGCCTAAGGGAGGATGAAAGGAGGCATAAAGCACTATTTTGGGTCTTCTTAGGGTGTGACTTCCCTGATCTACAACGCTGCAGATTAGGAGCATCCAACAAAAGTAGTTTGGACTTGCTTTTGATATGTTTTAGAGCATACCAAAGGTGCAGATCCTAGCCACATAATAGATGTAAGTGAAGTGTGTTTATGTTCTATTTTTATGTGGTATATATGTCTCTGTTCAAGCCGCAAGAAAGGAGCTACAACAATAATGAGTAGTAACCGTATTTGCAAGGCCATAAGGCCTAGAAGGAAGCTCTATTACTAGCCACAGTCACCTGGAGTAGGCCACAACCTAAATGGAGGTGATTTCCCTGTCTAAAGGAGGTTGAGACCTTGTTTTATCTTTCCTTGAGGTTGTAGGAGTCTAGAGGAGGGACCTTGGGGCCTATAATGTGTAGGAAGAAGGGTAGAAAGATAGTAAATAAGGGCAACAATGATAGATAGTGAAACACAGAGATTAGTGCACGAGTTAAGGGTTGTTGATGTGCCCTAACCTGACTTGCATGAGCACAAAACTCTAGGAAAGGAGGAAACAACAATTTTTGTAGATGACTCCTTGGTGATGGTTCATTGCTAGTGGATCAGTACTAGAAGAGGAAAAAGTTGGATCATCCTATGAGAAGTTACATCACCAGTTGCATGTATGTGCCAAGAAGGGGAGCAGATGGTTGTAGGACAGTTGGTCATCTTCTTGAGTTGTTGTGATTTGCAGGTGGATGGTGTCCTAGGAGAGGGCCATGTATTGGACACTTGTGGTCTGTTGGAGGGTAGCATGAGAGTGAACCAAGTGTGGATAGTGAATTAGGAATTTATGTTATGTTAGAGGATAGTGTGACAATGTCCAAGTTGTAGCCCTATATGCAACACTTTGATGGAAAAAAGTAGTTGTTAAAGTGGAAAGTGTTGAGCTCAAGGGTATGGTCATCCAAGAGCAGTTTGAGCAACCCAAGACTTGTGTGTGGAGAAGGACACATACAACAGAAGATGGGCATTCCTCCTAAACCATGTTTATTGTGAGAGATGGGAATCTTGTAGTGATAGGTGGTAGCCCTTCTAGCCCTATGTTAGTATTGATTAGAGCAACATAGGAAGACTATAGTGGGCCAAAGTCCTTCAGTAGCTAAGGAGTAGGAGTGGGCAGATGAGAGTTGTTTACCAAAGGATTTGTGAAAAACTTGACAAGAGACTCAATGTGTTGTGCCCTTGATGGACTGAGGCACAACTAGTGAGCATATTGGGTAGTCGAGGTTTAATGGCCAGATGGACTTATATCGTTGATAGAGGCAGTGTTGTAGATCAGGAGATGAAGGATCAGACAAGTACATGATACGATTGAAAGGAGATGAGAGAAGTGCGCTACATCAAGCAAATTGTTAGTGTATATTATATGGGTAGATTGGTTGTTGATGGACTGACAACAAGCCGTAGTTATTGTACCTTGTACTAGTGCATGAATAAGGGCCATTATCCTTGGGATGGGAGCCCTAAACTATTGTATTATTCAGTTTTATTAATATAATGAAGTTGGGTTGATTTTCTTTTTAAAGTTTCCTATATTTGTGCACTTGTGATTTACTGTTATTTATATTCCATTGTAATATGTTGTGATACTTGGTTTGGTAGCGTTAATGATTTAAAGTTTTATCCTAGACACCAATATTGTGGATCACTTGAGAAATTGTCTCTCTTAAGTTAGTATTTTGAATGAATTCGACTAGATGTGACGGTTCTAAAAGCTTGGGACCCTTTGGAGGTGGATGAGGGGACATAATCCCCCATTTTCATAATGCCATGTTAGAGTATTGTTAACCCAGTATCACTTCTTGGTACTGAAGGGTTAAATTCCAATGCGAAATACTCACAATAGTTTATTTCCACATGCTTCATGGTATAATTGTTGATTAGAGGAACTTATATATTCATTTTTGTCAATTTCTAGGAAACTGCTATTTTGGGTAGTTTTGTTTTTTCGATGGTCAAATAATCAAAGGCTTAAACATCATATTTGACTACTTCTTCTTGATACTAGTGAAAAGGTGAGTCCAATGGGACAATTTTCGCTCGAATGACACTTTTTCCTCTACTTTTGTGCTTTTTTTCTTTTTGGAGGAAGGATACCTTTTCAGGCGTGTATATAATTAGTAGGTTATACCTTTGGAAGGTTTAGTTGTTGTTCATGTTTCCTAACTAGAAACTGAGGGGTATTCTAAGCTTCCTTTGCATGGCAACATTAGGAGTTTACTATCATCTTTGTCACTAACTTTTGCCTTGAGCCAACACTTGGTGTGGATCTAAATTATATCTCTAGGTAAATTTTCAAGGTTTATGACTTCAAAGTCATAAGTTGTGAAATAATTAAATAATTGAATTTTTATTTAATTATTTAATCACATGGAAATGGAGTCAAATAGTTTTAATGGCAGAATGGGAACTTTTATTAATTGTCTTCATGAGTAAAGCTAGAGGAAAAAACATTTTTCCAATTCAATGAGGAGATGTGAAAATAATATTTTTGACATTTCCACTCAAGAAGTGAAACAAATAAATCATATTTTGTGTTTTTTCCAAAATAATTGAAAGTGAAAAAATATGAAAGGATGGCTTTACTTACAAGGTTTTTGGCCTTTCCAACTTTTCCTTGCTTTGAACCATTGGATAAACTGGCATGAGAAAGAAAATTCTTCTTCCATATATGCACATTGGATCACTGGTACACGGATTGGATAATTTTTCTTAGATTCTTTGGTAGCAGGAACTCACAAAAACCTATCACTCAATACTCATTATGGTGAAACCAAATTCTCGGGTAATGTGTGATTTTATTCAATTATGTTTGATTTTAATTATTTGAATGTATTGCAGGCAATTGAAGGAATTTTTTTGCAGTGTGATGGTATATTGAATTTCACATGTTTTGAATTATTTCACTCCAGGCACATGTTCGTTTCTCATGTCACTTTCAATTATGTTGCTACTATAAGTCCAAAAAAAATAATTTCAACAATTATAAATTTCATTCTCAAGAACTACTTCACTTTGATTTCACTTAATATTCTTGCGAAAACTTCAATTTGAATAACATACAATAAATATTCACTTTTGGATCAACGAAATTGCTCTTTGAACTCTACAACTAGGGTTTATGACTTCCTGCACGGTTCAGATCATGACAGAGGTTGGAGGGGGCTCTGAGGCCCCCTCCTTTTAGGATACTGTCTCATTATTTACTAGGCTTACTACCTATAATGCCTTTCACTCTTCTAGAACTCCTAAATATGCAAGAGAGGAAAATAAATCAAATGGAAACGTTGCAGAATACAAGACTACAAATGAAAGCATCCCAAAAGAAGCTTCAATTTCACAAGAAAGAACGGAAGCAGAACCTAACAATTCCCATTCAGACAAGCCCCAAAGAACCAAGTCAAAAACTAGTAATAACTCCAACCCCAATGAAAAAAATATCCTGATGTTGGAAATTTAGGACCCATATGTGGCAACCTACAGAGAATACATGGGAGCATGTAGTCATTTTTAAATTCATGGGAATCTAGCCCACTGAAAAAGCTTTGAACTGGTGCATTCAAACAAAATGGCAACCTAACGGAGAGATCAGGCTACAATTGGGATTGAATGGATTCTTCACGGTCATTGTTGACCTCCTAGAAGACAGAGACCACATATTCGAAGGAGACCCATACTTATTCAACTCGACCGGGCTCTACATGTGATATTGGAAGGAAAATTTAACCTTAGAAAAGGAAGACTTCACTAGAATTCCAGTCTGGATTAGGATCTACTCGTTGCCAACGGACTATTGGTCACCATCAGTGTTAAAGGGAATCATGGATGAGATAGAAGAATACATAAAAATGTGAGAGGGAACCAAAAATGGTTAGTATGTCTCCTACACAAGAATATGTGTTTACATGGATATCTTAAGTGCCCTACCAAAGGAAATCAAGTTAGTCTTCAAAGATGAGGTTTGGCTCCAAAATATTGACTATGAGAATATACCATTTACATCTAGAAAGTGCCATGAACACAAGCAATTATTCATAGAATTCCCCCATAACAAGGCTCAACAAAAAAACACACAAGCCCAAAAGAAATCAGATGAACAAGGTTTCACCAAAGTGGGAACTAAAAATAGGCACAACTAGAAGACTCAAGGGAAACAAGTTCAAGTAGCCAAAAAATAAGTATGAATCCCTACAAGAAGACTGAGAAGAACCAATATCATATGGCCAGAACAGGGAAGAAAATAAAAGGAGAATCCAAAACTCAACAATTCAGACACAACTGGAGGATCATTCCAAGCATTTTTAAGCAGAGGAAGACCACATTCTAGAGGACACTAACATGGAACCTGTTGATGGTGGTTGACCCGCCAACTTGTCAAGGGGATATCCCCGGTAAGAAGTCCCAATTAGAACTCATACCGTTTGGTGTAGGAGTCCCAGTAGTGGGTCGTAAGGTAATGCCTTGACGTGATGTCACACAGAGGCAAGTAAGATAACTCTGTCAATAGCAAGGGTGTGATTGATGTAGAGAGTCAAGGAATGTGTATGAGAGGTTCCAACACTTCGAAGGGAGAGGAAAGTGAAGGTGAGTTATAGGTTGAAAGGGATCAATCCCAACTCGGCTAGGAACACACAACACAAAGCACATGCACAGCTTCCGACGGAGCAGTCCACTCGGATGCAACAATCACAACATACAAGGTAAGATAACATGAACAAGACTCACGGATCAGTCCAAGGCAAGTGTGACGGTTGATATAGCAAGGTTCATGAGAAAGGTCTGTCTAATGTTTGGCAGAGCAGTTGACATAGACGACAAAAACATTAACAACATATGCAACACATTAACAACAAGATTCATATAATTGCATACAAATCAGTTCATATACAAGTACGTAAGTTAAACAACATATATCATTAAGTCAACCGGAACAATCCAACTATAATAACAACATATGCATGAAAATGTGCTAGTTGTTATTATTAAAGAAGTGTAAGTCACAATCATACAATACACCATGTAAACTTGCTAGCCCCGACAGTGGAACGTTACAGGCACATCCACCTGCTCCTCCAAAGAGATGTGTTAGCTCCGTACAGTGGAGAAGCCAAGGCGCATTACAATACTGTCCAAGCCTTCTTCAATGGTCTTAGTAGAAGCTTGGCTGACCAAAAGACTATACAATGAGTTATGAGGGAATATTTATAGCAAAGAGTGGGGTGACCCTTGACATTCCCCTTTGTGACCGTTCAACTACCGTCATGACTCTTCACCTACTCTATG
The DNA here is from genome assembly GCA_000404065.3 of Pinus taeda. Classification (NCBI taxonomy): domain Eukaryota; kingdom Viridiplantae; phylum Streptophyta; class Pinopsida; order Pinales; family Pinaceae; genus Pinus; species Pinus taeda. Next base: position 52,183 of record APFE030116538.1, read on the forward strand.
ACTGTTACATTCACTCTTAACACTTGACTTGCAATTGACATGACTCAACATTACATTGCACATGTACCCATGTAAACAATGGCTTGAACAAGCCAAACTAGACACCTCTCTAACTTAGACAACTATAGAAGTCCAACTGCTCGACATCCTCATGTTGATCAACAGTAACATATTAGTGCCAAGATTGGTAGTCTCTGATAGTGTCTGTGTGTTCTACTATGACATCCGTCTAGAACCTGAACCTTGCCTCCATGGCATCTGAGTACAATGCTTGAGCTCCTCTGTCCAACTCATCTGAAAGCATGCGCATCATTTTCCTCAATGTGTTATGTTGTGACATCCGTCTAGAACCTGAACCTTGCCTCCATGGCATCTGAGTACAATGCTTGAGCTCCTCTGTCCAACTCATCTGAAAGCATGCACATCATTTTCCTCAATGTGGTTGGACCAGCAACATACTTGCACATGATGTATGCACTGAAAGGCAAGTCTGGACTGGTGGAGACATTCATCAACTCGTCAAAGTATGAGTGAAGCTCCTGTTGGACCTGCTTCTTGGTCTTTGCTTGGGTGAGAGTCCCAAGTGATGGAATCACATGTATGTGCACCACAACCTCCATGCTCTTGAATACTTGTGCATGGGAAGCATGTATGCCAGTGATGAGTTGCATAGGTCCTCATAGTTCTAAATCTGACTCCGGATACGTTCTTGTAGCTCAATCGCATTGGCCCTCATCATCTTGGGAAATGAAGTGGGGCTCCCTTGTACTTCATCGTCCATGCCTGCATGTTGTGAATGGCAGCATGTATGTTCTTCAGGATGCGTGCTCTTCTCACACATTGATGTTTCCATCCGTGAAGATGAATGACTGCTTGATGTACGATACCAAACTTGGAGTACAATACTCACATGACTGTGTCCAAGGAAAATACTTTATATAGTATTTCCTTCTTCAGTTCTGCTCGAGCAAACATTGTCACCAAGTCTCCTCCCTGCTTGGCCACCTGTAGTTCCTTCGCCATTCGCTCATTCTCAGCTATGAGAAAACGAACACTGGAGCTAGTGGCTTCGACATACACTCTAGTTGCATCGGCCAAAGCAGTTGGGTCCTTGTGCACATCGGTTACAATAATTTGTTCTTCAACTTGTGCAGGGGATGGTTAGTTCTCTGGAGTTGATGCTCTATCAGGCTACACAAATCTATGTTGATATTCATCAAAAGAGTTATTGTGCATCTCTACTTCCAGCTGACCACCAAGGATCTCAGTGCCTCCTTGGTCATTCAAGACTTACTCATCATCTGGATGCATTAAAGTGGGTGAGTTGACCTCTCTGTGGTGAGGCATGAGGTCGGTATCATGTTCCAACTCCTGCTGCTCCATGTCTACATCCAACTGTTCAAGAGCCTATTCTATCTCAAGAGAAAAGTATTTCCCCTACGAGGGCTCACCCTATTCACCTGATGCCAGTTGTTTAGAAGAATCAACTACTTGTATGGGTGTTTCTTCGTCTGTCTGCACATGACGCACCCCCTGCTAAATTTGTTGTTGTTGCACTTCCTTCTCATGTTGGCGTAGCTCTTGTTCTTTCCGGAGTTGCTCCCTCAGCTCATGCAACTCCTTCTCTGCTTCTTCCATTCTCTTCTTATCCCTCTATCTTTGTGTAATTTACTTGTCACACTGCTACCTCTTCTGTTGAATAGCCATAGCTACTTTTTCTACAAGTGGATCTGCTCGAAACTTGCAGCTTTCTTCCTCCTCCATGTGGTCGACAATCTTTCTCTTCCCTTTTTCATGCATAGGTATGCTTGGCTCCACTATTTTTGTTGATGTTGCTACTGTTGGTGATATCTATGATGCTACTTCATGCTGCTATGCTAACCGCTCTACGTCGAAACCAACCTGTTCATTGGGTTTGGAGGAATTGAATCAATACCTCCATGAGTACTCCTTGTCCCAATGACATGCCCAATGGATCTGATTGAACTGAAATCTCATGCATTGATCCTTCACAATGCAATATGGGTCATACGAGTTGAAGCTTCAGAGGTCGAATGGGTACTTCTTCATCTGTTCATCTTTGACATACGCTTGCTTGATGCTCTAGATCTCATATAACCCAATCCGCAATGGAAGAGTGGGCGAAGGTGCCTTCTTCTTCTATTGCAGCCTAGCTGTTAATCCCGCTGAGATATGATACACTAATTCCTGCATGACAAGCACGTCCAAAGAAAAATTTGGCAAAACGTGCGGAGGCTTCTCTGCACTAAACACTTTGATGAACATGTCATCTGGTGAGGCATACCAATCTACAATTCCTAACAATTCCTTCATTGCTTCTTCTGACATGCAGGGTGGATCTTGTTCGAATATCAACCTATACACTAGGGTGAAAAGATGGTCCCGTATGATCACTCCTTTGAAGCTGCACTCAGACAATAACTTGAAATATGTTCTCACAACAGTATCCGCTGGTGACCATGCCCACTCTAAGCATGGGAACTTATGTCAGGCATAGACTACATCTAGAATGTAGGAAGACATGTAAATCTCTACATGCAAGCCTTCGAGTGACTGTAGAGCCTTCGTGACTTGCTCCTTCAGTTGATGAGTCAGTATGCCAGACTAGTTGCATGGTCTTCCTTATCTAGCCAGTTAGTCCAGTGCAACCACCCAACTCTGAGGGAAGGTATCTTGCTTGACCACTCAGTCAACATGCAAATATGACCAAGTATTGGTATGCCTTCCTCAATATCTTTTTCTTATATATCCAATTAGGGGTCATCTTGAAACAAGTTGATCTAGAATTTATCCAAGACAAAGAATTAAAGGTATTATAGACTTATGTGCATGGATGTGCCTATGTTATTTTATGCAACGGATCGATAAGATTGCAAAATACATAGACACTGAAGTAGTTTAGAGAAAACATAACAGGTAGACATGCAAACACAACAAGTTTAATAAGAAGTTCACCCAATACTCCTTGGCTACGTCTCTCAGTCCAGCCTTCAGTGGTGGCCTCTCTATTATGTTTTCAAAGTAGAGTTTCTTTACAGTAGTGAGCTCAATTTGAGTCTCACTCAAAAGATATGAATAAGTAGGATTTGAGTACACAGACTCTCCTTATTGGTACTTGACCTCTACTGGTCACAGTAGTATGAGCCCAATCTCAAACTCATATATGACAGGCCTATGCCGAGGAGCTCGCTTGAACCTCTCAAGCTTTCTCTGGAGTGCACAGACTCTCTGACTCTCTCTGGCTCTATCTGGCTCGATGCTGCCCTCAGGTCAGCTCGACTTCTTCTCTCTGTTCTTAACTAACTCTCTTTCCTGCTTTTCTGCTTACTCTATCTCTGTCGGTTCATTTTTGCTTCTCGACGTTTTGGTTTTCCTTCCTCTGTCTGTTCGAACTCCCCTGTTTTGCGTCATCATCACTGTGTAACACTTCACAGGGAGGTGGCCACCTATTCTGCAATGGGTGAGTGTATCAAGTTCCTTGGACACATTTGAACAGTCGTTATTTTCGTTTGCTCCTAGATGCCCACGAAACATGAATCCTCCACCAACTCATCATCCACATCCAACTTCAAATCCCATGCAATATGGCTTTACAACCTTATCAAATCGAGTCATTTATCGGGACATGCCTTTGTCGTTGATCTGAGCCCCCCAGATCCTACAGTCGTTGTTCATATTGGGCGAGTAGGTAGCATGACATTTACCCATCTGATGTGAGCGGTTTTTTCTCTCTTCCGCCAGATGTGTGTCACTCAGTGTGTGGCATCGGGTGGGACTCGGTCAAAACTACTTACCGTCTCGAGGCCTTCCGATATCCTGCTGGTTTTGTGGAATCCGCATAACCGAATTTATTACTTTTCCTTATTTCATAGCCTTTTCAAGTCCAGGCGCTTCGGGGCTTTCCTTCGCTAAGGGGGACAACTTGCGATACGCGATTAGTGCTTTAGCACTAATTTCGTATCAGAAACCACCCTTGTTTCTTGAATTAGCCTCTAGTTTTTCCAATTTGCACCACCGCGCGTTACCATGGGCCAACGATCTGTGCACTCGACCGAGGGTCCTTGTTGCTCCACACTAATCACAATTGCAACTGTCATGAGGATTCCTTCTGATAGCTTGATCTTTCTAAGACTTGAATCTGTTTGGCACAATTTGAACGAGTTTATGAAAACTTAGAGAGTGTTTAGGATCCAATTCGAATCATGAGTTGTCTCCTTTACCCAATCCTTCAGAATGTCTCTAGAGTGACCTATGTTGTTAGGAAAGTTGAATGGAGGAGTCATGACAGTCATGGGCCTGTTCATATGATACATGTCATCGTAGTCTCATGTCCAGAAGGTTGCAAGCTTTGTCCCACTAACACTGCTCAAGGTCATCGTCTCGGGGTTAGTGTGAGAGATGATCCAGTGAATCATATCCGCACATGGGAATGCAAGGTATCTGCATGCAATCCAGTATAGGTCAGAATTATGAATGTTCACATACACCTAATGGTCTTCAAGGTCTTACCCAAAAGTACTTGCGAATGTTTCATTCACCTCTTGCCGCTTCAGTTTGATGTTCTTGTCTAGATACAACTTCATATCTTCATGGATCGCCATGCTAGAGGACACATGTTCAATTATTGTTCCAGCTGCAACACCATCAGTGTCCTGGTATCCTGCTCTCTTGGAAGCCATTGAGATAGACGAACACCTAAAATATCTGGAAATAAACAGCATGCATGGCAAAAAATATATAAGTGAAAACAAAGCAAATCCGGGGAAGGAAACAACACATACCTGGGAAACTGATGAGCAAGATTGCACAAATTTCACTGGGAAGTTGAGTGACTAGCTGCAAGAACTGCGCAAAAGGTAGTTTGGGTTTTCTGGGAGGCTGGATTGGCTGTTAGATCTGTGAAATGTGCAATTCCAACTTGGAAAGGCTGTTGGCCCACGGGCAGACTTGCGCAAATTTTTGGGTCAAGCAGCCACTGACCTCCAGAAATGCGCAATTCAATCTAGGAGGCTAGTGCTAGGAAATAATGTGTAATTATGTAGAGGAAGGTGAGCCTTCCTTCCCTAGATTGCGCAATGCAGTCTTGGTGGGGGCACAGTCTGGGCCAAGGTTGGCCTGACTCACTGGCGGGCAACTGAAAGCAAGTTAATGAAATGCATGGTGACACTAAGTGACAACGGAAGTGATAAACAGTACATGCAAGACATGAATGGAAGATTCAACAAATAGATCGACATGCATGTGGGTGAGGTCGTTTGCCAATTGGGCGAACGACCGTGCAAAAGAGTTTCATGCATGTGACAATAGTGAGATAGCAACGAAAATTGAAACAAAGCTAGGACAAGCTAGAATATATGTAAACGATAGCAGACGCTCAAATAAATCAAGCAAACATCACTCACACAAGCGAATACACAAAAAACAACCGAGAAGCTGAAAAAGACAAGTTAAGGCCACTTACCCGTGAATAGCTGAGCTAGATATGTCTAAGAGTCTTGGATTTGTTGTGGGATGTCAGAGCTCCAAGATCGATGTGGATGAATGAGCTCTGATGCATCGAATAAATAATTTTGGTCTTATAACGCACATGCCACAAATCTAGGAAAAAGTGACACTTGGAGGGAAACTTCTAAAACAACTTTGCATGTAACCCCCGACTACTAAAAATAGCTCCCTGAATCATGGGATTCCTTTTGCATGTTGTCTCTTGCTATTATGGGAAGATCAATCCATGCATGCATGCAAGTTAAGTTTCCTCAGTCCTAGGTGGAACTAGTCAACCAGACTGTCCATGCATGCCAGTGCTCAACTGCTTGGGAAAAATGCACATTCCTGACTGTAAGATGGGATCACTGCCCAAGGGGATTATGCAATTTCTGGGCAGAGAAACTGACTGCTGCCTAGATTTGCGCAAATCCTAGGTTGAACAACGTTCTGATGGGAAAAATTGCGCAAATCCTGTTGGGAGGGTTGGATGGCAAGATTGTGCAATCCTGGAGCCTATCAGGATGTTAGAGGGAACTGCGAAATTTTTGGAGGGAAGGTTGGTTTCCCTCTAGAAATGCACAATTGTCAAGGGGAAGTTTCTCAGCCTGCAGCTGGACCAAGTCCAAGTAAGCAGCCTATGAGGGGAATGGATCGACTGTGATTGACAGGCTGCCTTTGTGCAAGGAAAACGCTGAAGCTTAAGTACTTGACAAAGCAAGACAAAGTGATGTGTAAGGTTGGAAGGGGAGGCTCCAAAACATGCTAAGGAAAAATTTTGGAGAGTGGTTGT
>APFE030116538.1:62126-72975 GCA_000404065.3 Pinus taeda
ACTAGAACACTCCAACTACAATAACAACATATGCATGAAAATGTGCAGGTTCTTATTATCAAAGAAGTGTAAGTCACAATCATACAATACACCATGTAAACCTACTAGCCCCAACAGTGGAATGTTACAGCAACATCCGCCTTCTCCTCCAAAGAGATGTACTAGCTCCATGCAGTGGATAAGCCAAGGCACATTACAATATTGTCCAAGCCTTCTTCAAGATAGTCTTAGTAGAAGCTTGGCTGACCAAAATCCTATACAATGAGTTATGAGGGACTATTTATAGCAAAGGGTGGGGTGACCCTTAACATTCCCCTTTGTGACCATTCATATACCCTCATGACTCTTCACCTACTCTATGACTGTTACATTCACTCTTGACACTTGACTTACACTTGACATGACTCAACATTACAATGCACATGTACCCATGTGAACAATGGCTTGAACAAGCCAAACTAGACACCACTCTAACTTAGACAACTATAGAGGTCCAACTGCTTGACATCCTCATGCTGATCAACAGTAACATATTGATGCCAAGATTGGTAGTCTTTGATAGTGTCTATGTGTTCCACTATGACATCCATATGGAACTTGAACCTTGCCTCCATGGAATCTGAGTACACTGCTTGAGCTCCTCTATCCAACTCATCTGAAAGTATGTGCATCATTGTCCTCAATGTGGCCGGACCAGCAACATACTTGCGCATGATGTTTGCACTAATAGGAAAGTCTGGACTGATGGTGATGCGCATCAACTCGTCGAAGTAAGAGTCAAGCTCCTATTGGACCTACTTCCAGGTCTTCGCTTGGGTGAGAGTCCCAAGAGATGGAACGGCATGTGTGTGCACCACAACCTCCATTCTCTTGAATACGCATGCATGGGAAGCCTGTATGCTAGTGATGAGTTGTGGTAGGTCCTCATAGTTCCGGATCTGACTCGGAATACGTGCTTGTGGCTCAATCGCATTGGCCCTCATCATCGTGGGCAAATGAAGCGGGGCTCCCTTGTACTTCATCATCCATGGCTACATGTTGTCAACGAAAACATGTATGTTATTCAAGATGCGAGCTCTTCTCACACATCGATGTTGCCATCCATGAAGACGAACGACTACTTGATGCACGGTACTGAACTAGAGTACAATGCTCACATGACTGTGTCCAAGGACAATACTTCATCTAGTATTTGCTTCTTCAGTTCCGCTCAAGCGGAATTGTCACCAAGTCTCCTCCTTGCTTGGCCACCTGTAGTTCCTTCGTCATTTGCCCATTCTCATCTATGAGAAAATGAACACTGGAGATAGTGGCTTCGACATACACTCTAGTTGCACCGGCCAAAGTAGCTGGGTCCTTGTGCACATAAATCATGATCATTTGTTATTCAAATTTCACAAGGGATGTTCAGTCCTCCAGAGTTGGTACTTTTTCAAGCTGTACAACTCTATGTTGAGATTCATCAAGAGAGGTGTTGTGCATCTATGCTTCTAGCTAACCACCAAGGATCTCAGTTCCTCCTTTGTCATTTGAGACTTGCTCATCATCTGGATGCATTGAAGCAAGCAAGTCGACCTCTCTGTGGTGAGGCATGGGGTCGGTATCCTGTTCCAACTCATGTTGCTCCATGTCTGCATCCAAATGTTCAAGAGCCTATTCTATCTCATGAGAAAAGTCTTGCCCCTGCAAGGGCTCACCCCATTCGCCTGACGCTAGCTATTTAGAAGAATCAAATACTTGTACGGGTGTTGCTTCATCTGTTTGCACATGATGTGCCCCCTGCTGAATCTGTTGTTGTTGCACTTCCTTCTCATGTTGGTGCAACTCTTGTTCTTTCTGGAGTTGCTCCCTTAGCTCATGCAACTCCTTCTCTGCTTCTTCCATTCTCTTCTTATCCCTCTGCCTTTGTGCAATTTACTTGTCACGCTACTACCTCTTCTATTGAATAGCCGTAGCTACTTGTTTTACAAGTGGATCTGCTCGAAACTTGCAGCTTTCTTCCTCCTCCATGCGGTCGACAATATTTCTCTTCCCTTTGTTGCGCGCAGGTATGCTTGGTTGCACTATTTCTGTTGTTGTTGCTACTATTGGTGTTACCCATGATGCTGCTTCACGCTGCTGTGCTAACCACTCTACGTCGAAACCAACTTGTTCATTGGGTCTGGAGGAATTGAAGCAATACCTCCATGAGTCCTCCTTGTCCCAATGACATGCCCAATGGATCCAATTGAACTAAAATCTCATGCATTGATCCTTCACAATGCAATGTGGGTCATATGAGTTGAAGCTTCAGAGGTCGAACGGGTACTTCTTCATCTGTTCAGCTTCGACATCCACTTGCTTGATGCTCCGGATCTCGTATAACCCAGTCCACAACGGAAGAGTGGGCGAAGGTACCTTCTTCTTCCACTGCAGCCTAGTTGTTAATCCTGCTGAGATATGATACGCTACTTCCTGCATGACAACCACATCCAAAGAAAACTTTAGCAGAACATGCGGAGGCTTCTCCACACTGAACTCTCTTTTGAATGTGTCGTCCAGTGAGGCATACCAATCTGAAATGCTTAACAATGCCTTCATCGCTTCTTCTGACATGCAGGGTGGATCTTGTTCGAATATCAATATATACACTTGGGTGACAAGATGGTCGGACAACCGTATGATCACTCCTTTGAAGCTGCACTCAGAAAATAACTTGAAATATGTGCTCACAACAGTCTCCACTGATGACCATGCCCACTCTAAACCTGAGAACTTATGTGGGGCATAGATTACATCTAGAATGTAGGCGGACATGTAAATATTTGCATGCATGCCTTCAGGTGACTATCGAGCCTTTTTCTCCTTTAGCTGATGAGTCGGTGTGCCGGACCAGTTGCATGGTCTTCCTTCTCTAGCTAGTTGGTCCAGCATGACCACCCAACTCTGAGGGAAGGTCTCTGTGCTCGCTTGGCCACTTAGTCAACATGCGAATATGACCAAGTATTGGTATGCCTTCCTCAATATCTTCATCTTATAGATCTGATTAGGGGTCATCTTGAAACGAGATGGCTCCTTTACCCAATCCTTCATAATGTCTCTGGAGTGGCCTCTACTATTGGGCAAGCTGAATGAAGGAGTAATGATAGTCATGGGCTCATTCATCTGATACATCTCATCGTATTCTCGTGCCCAGAAGGTTGCAAGCTTCGTCCCATTGACACTGCTCAAGGTCATCATCTCAAGGTTAGTGTGAGAGACGATCCAGTGAAGCATATCCGCACATGGGAACACGGGGTATCTACATGAAATCCAGTACAAGCCAGACTTATGAGTGTTCACGTACACCTGAGGGTCTTCAAGGTATTCCCCAAAGTACCTACGAATGTTTCATTCACCTCTTTCCATTTCAGTTTGATGTCCTTGTCTAGATACAACTTCATATCTTCATAGATCGGCATGCTAGAGGACACTCGTTCAACTGTTGCTCCAGCTGCAACACTATCAATGTCCTAGATCCTTCTCTCTTGGAAGCCATTGAGATAGATAAACACCTGAAAGATTTGGAAACAAGAAACATGCATGGCAAGAAATATGTAAGTGAAAACAAAGCAAATTCAGGGAAGGACACAACACATACCTGGGAAACTGATGAGCAAGATTGCACAAATTTCATTGGGAAGCTGAGTGACTGGCTACTAGAACTGCACAAAAGGAAGTCTAGGCTATCTGGGAGGTTGGACTGGCTACTAGATCTGCGAAATGCATAATCCAGTTGGGCAGTTAGCTGTTGGGATTGCGCAATGTGCAATTCTAGCTAGGAAACATTGTTGGCCCAGGGACAAATTTGCGCAATTTTTTGGGCCAAGCAACCACTAACCTCCAAAAATGCGCAATTCAGTCCAGGAGGCTATTGTTGGTCAAGAATGCACAAATATGGAGATGAAGGTGAGCCTTCCCCAAATTGCGCAATGCAATCCTGGTGGGGGCAGAGCCTGGGCCAAGGTTGGCCCGACTCGCCAACGGGTAACTGAAAGCAAGTCAATGAAATGCATGACGACACTAAGTGATATCAGAGGTGATAAACAGCACATGCGAGACATGAATGGAAGATTCAAAAAACAGATAGACATGCATGTGGGTGAGGTCGTTCGCTAGTTGGGTGAATGTCCGTGCAAAACAGTTTCCTACATGCTACTTTAACGAAAATTGAAACAGAGCTAGGACAAGCTAGAATATATGTAAACGACAACAGGAACTCAAATAAATCAAGAAAACAACACTCACACAAGCGGATACACAACAAGCAACAGAAATGCTGAAAAAGACAAGTTGAGGCCACTTACCTGTGAATAGTCGAGCCAGATGTGTTGAAGAGTCTTGGATGTGTTGTGGGATGTTAGAGCTCCAAGATCGATGTGGATGAATGAGCTATGATGCGTCGAATAAATAAGTTTGGTCTTATGACGCGCATGCCATGAATCTAGGAAAAAATGACACTTGGAGGGAAACTTCTAAAACAACTTTGCATGTAACCCTTGGCTGCTAAAAATAGCTCCTTGAACCATGGGATTCCTTTTCCAGGTTGTATGCTTCTATTATGGGAAGTTCAAGTCATGCATGCATGAAATTCAAGTTTCCTCATTCCCGGTGGAACTAGTTAACTAGACTATCCATGCATGCTAGTGCTCAACTACTTGGGAAAAATGCGCATTCGTGACTGTAAGTTGGGATGACTTCCCAAGGGGATTGTACAGGTTTTGGGTAGAGTAGCTGATTGCTGTCCAGATTTGCGCAAATCCTGGGTTGAACAACCTTTTGATGGGAAAAATTGTGCAAATCTTGCTAGAAGGGTTGGCTGGCAGGATTGCGTACTCCTGGAGCCTAACAAACTATAAGAGGGAATTGCGCAATTCCTAGAGGAAAGGCTAGTTGCCCTCCATAAATGCACAATTTTCAAGGGGAAGTTGCTAAGCCTGTAGTTGGACCAAGTCTGGGTAAGCAGCCTGTGAGGGGAATGGATCGACTGTGATTGACAGGCTGCCTTTGTGCGAGGAAAACACTGAAGCTTGAGTACTTGACAAAGCAAGAAAAAGTGTTTTGTAAGGTTGGAAGGGGAGGCTCCAAAACAGTCTAAGGCAAAATTTTGGAGGGTGGTTGTAGCTGCTACAACAGAACTAGAAATGACAGAAACTTCCCCTAAAGACAACGCAATAGAGGAAGCCCTTGAAGGAGTTGATCTCATCTCCATAGCAGAAGAATGGAAAAAAAATGGCTTGGTAGCTATACCAGTAGAGCACATACAGAGAATAGAAGGAGCATACCTTTTAAAAGAAGAACTAAAACAAGGTACATTCTAGAAATTCCTAGAGGACTCTGAACACAAAGGAATGCTAGAAAACATGACACCACAAAGGACCCATCAATGAAAGAGGAAGGAAAACCACAGTTCATCTCCTCCAGGAACTTGCAGCAAGACTTCTCAATGAGGGAAAAAGTAAAAGCTCTCACTCTAACCCCACATATTTATCAATGAATTGTATCTCATGGAATATAAGAGGCCTAAATGGTTGAGGAAAAAAAAATCTTAAAACACAAACTCTTTACAGACAAACCTGACATTTTTCTCATTTAAGAGACTAATATTTCCATGGAGAACCTTAACACTCTTCAAAATAATTTCTTCAAAAACTATAGCTACATTTCCAATTCAGCAATTGGCACTACAGGCGAGCATTTGATACTATTCTCATCCGTAGTGACGAGGAACTCCATCACTATAGTTATAAATATCATTGGTTCCAATGATAGCATATGTGTTACAAATAGATATGCTCCACACAAGGCAACTGAGAGAATCCAAATGCTACAAATGGTCAGAATGATCCTTGAGACCATACCTCTACCCTACAAAATCATTGTAGTGGATTTTAATATAGTCCTAAATCTTAATGAAAAGAAAGATGGGATTCGTAAGTTGGAAAAAGGCTCATAAGTATTCCAAGAAACCATTGATGAGCTCAGTTTGATTGATATCCCAATGATAAATGGAAACTTCACCTGGAACAACAAAAGGGGTGGAGTGAGATAAATTTCCTCTAGAATTGATCATTTTTTACTCTTAGAAACCATCTATATGACCTCTTGGGAAATTGATTCTTGCATCCTCCCCCAAATGGGTTCAAATCACTGGCCTATATTACTAAGAGTGGACATTTCCTTTGGCCCCAAAAATCGGCCCTTTCATTTTGAATCATTCTGGCTTGAGCACCCAGACTTCATTGAAAATATGAAGGAATGGTGGAAAGGCCTAACACCCCAATCAAGTACCAGAATGTATAAATTCCAGCAAAAATTAAAGTTCATCAAAAATAAAATCAAATTCTGGAATAAAAAGGTATCTGGTAACATTTTTAAAGACAAAAAAGATTTGGAATAGAGTATGGAAAATATCCAACAAAGAATCATAAAAAATGTCATCACTAACCAAACTAAATAGGAAGAAATAAGCCTCCATAACAGATGGGAAAAAAGAATCTTACAAGAGGAGAAACTTTGGCAACAAAAGCCTCGAATCAGATGGATTAAGTGTGGGAAACACAATTCTTCTTTCTTCCATCGTAGCATGATTCAATATAGGACGAACGACAAAATCCTTGGCCTTAAATCCAAAGAAGGAAGCACTCTACATACCCATGAGGATATAGTGAACGAACTAAATGATTGCTTCAAAAATCTCCAAGAGGAGGCCGGGGTAGACAAAACCAGAGCAATCAATGAAATCACTAACAACAACCTTGCAATCCTCAACCAGGACCATAACAAAATGTTTCTAAGGGAAGTAACAATGCAAGAAGTAGAGGAGGTTGTAATGTCCATGCCCAACTGGAAAGCCCCTGGACCTGATGGTTTCACTATTGATTTCTATAAATCATGTTGGACTTTCTTAAAAGTGGAAGTTCATGCTTTGGTGGAAGAATCTAGAATCAACAAAACTGTTTTGAAAGCCCTCAATGCCACCTTCCTTACTCTTATTCCTAAAGAAGAAGGTGTTGATTCTCCGCATCGGTTCCATCCATTTTCCTCTATGAAATATAATCTACAAAATCGTCTCAAAGGTCCTAGCCAACATGATCAAGTATTTATTTTCTCCTTATCTCCTCAAACTAATCGGGTTATGTGGAAAGAAGACAAATAATGGACAACATTATTTTGTTTCATGAATTGATTCACTCACTTAAAGTTCAAAAGAAACCTGGCATGATGATGCAGCTCGACATGTCGAAGGCCTTTGATAAAATAAGTTTGGACTACATGAAGTAAGTCCTAAAGGCATTTGGATTAAATTAGGACTGTATAAATTTGATTATGGCCATGGTTTTTGGAGCCTTCTTCTCCATCCTTCTCATGGTTCCCATTCCAAGCCTTTCTGCCCCTCCAGGGACATAAGGTAGGGAGACCCTTTGTCTCCCTTCCTCTTTTTCATCATGGGTGAAGGCCTAAGCATATCACTAAAGGTTGTGAATCTTAAAAACTCTCTCATTGGCCTCAAGCTTCATAATAATCCCCCTCCTCAACCCATCAACAATTTGTAGATGATACCTTGTTAATGGGAAACCCCATAGTCAAGGAAGCTCTCTCTTTCAAACAAATTCTCAAATGTTTTTTGGATGCCTCGGGAACTTCTATGAACCTCGAAAAATCTAAATTATTCTTCTTCAATACTCCATTGCCATTCAACGAAATATCACTAGAATTTTGGGCTTTAAAATATGTTCTCTCCCCTCCAGATATTTGAGAGTCCCTCTAACCAATAAATGATTCAAAAAATCCAACTTGGAGGACCTTCTCAACAAAATTAGCAAAAGACTTTCCAATTGGACATTTTGCTCCCTTAATTTGGCAGGAAGACTTGTCCTGCTTAAATCAGTGTTGTGGGTCATGCATTAGTAAGGGTAAATGGCATAAGCAAAAATTCATAATGACCTTCATGAGTTTTGAATGTTGTTTTCAGAATGCTTCAATCTTCATTCTAATTTGATGATATCCTAAACGAAGATCCCAACTTGGTGAAGTAAATTTCTCCATGTAATTCATCCAACAATTCATCAATGAAAAAAGTGGAAAATTTATCTTTAATAGTGAGTTTTTTGAGCTCCCTATAATCTGAGCACATACACCATGATCCATCCTTCTTGTGTACCAATACTACTAGAGCGGAGAAAAAACTTTGATTAGGTTGAATCATATCGACCTCTAGGATTTCTGCAACCATACATTCAATTTCACTCTTTTGGGCATAGGGATATCTGTAAGGCCTGATGGTTGGAGAAACACTTCTTGGAATCAAATGAATAACATGATTATGATTACGAATAGGTGGGAGGCCTTTAGGAGTCTCAAATACCTTGGAATGATAGTGTAAGAATTTTTGAAGATATGGAGAAATAAATGATTTCGATGTTTGAACCTCTAGTGAGCATAATTGTGCAATTACATCGTGTTGTTCTTTATTCAGAAGCTTTGTCATGTCATTAGGGCTTATTATCTTTCCTAGTTTTCCTGCAATATCCCTTAATTCAACTTCCTTTCCTTCTCAAAAAATTTAAAGAAAAGTTCTTGAAAATTAAAAGTTATCATCCCCAAAGATTGTAACCATTGGACTCCTATTACAACATTAGCACCACCCATTAGAATGGAAAGCATTAGAATATTCAATACATATTATCCCCCCATGGTTATATTTATATTATGACACTTTCGAGAGAAATTTATAGTTCCTCCATTTGCAACCTGCATCACTTGACACTCTGGTGTTGGGTATAGGAAGCAATTCAATTCCTTGGCTATCTTACAATGAATAGAATTATGGGTACTACCTAAATCAATCAACACTATTACCTTTTTCTTCTTGATATATCCTTCTACCTTGAGAGTTTGAGGAGTGGTAATTCTTGCCAATGCATTATAATATATGGCCGAATTCATTTCTTCTTTCTCTAGGATCAGTACCTAGTGTATATCCTTGTCTTTTTATGTTTCTTGTTCCTTTTCTTCCTTCTCTTCAGAATCTATATAAAATAATTTCTTCTCAGCACACTTGTGACCTTTAGTGTATTGTCTATCACAAAATTTAACAAAGCCCTTTTACTCCTTTTTCTACCAATTGTTGTGGTTTCAACCTTGTAGGTTGTGGAAGGCTATGAACAATAATACTTCCATATTTATAGTTATGAGTAGTAGAATTCTTTGTTGCCATAATTTTGCTTTCAACTTTTCTTGCCACCCATAATGCCTTCTTTAATGAATCAGGTTCCCAAAGGCGAACCTCATGTCAGATGTTATCCTTTAAAGTCCCTACAAAGACATCAATCTTATGCTCATCTAGATTGTCAGTTACCTTGATATTCAATTTTTGGAAGTCCTTAATGTTCTCCGCCATTGAACCCTTTTGTTTGAGATTTATCAATTAGCTAAAGAAGGTGTTGCTCTTTGTATCCTCATAATGTGCTATCATTTCCTTTGTAAAAATTGACTAAGTGACAAGTGGTTTATGGGAATAAAGCCATCAATACCATACAAACTGATTGAGTTCTCAATATAAATATGTAATATGTACCTTTTGTGTGTGTTGCACGTCATGGAGATCAAAATATTGCTCCATCTGTAGTATCCATGTTACTAGATCCTTGCCACCAAAATTTCTCATATCGATCTTTGGAATGTGGTTGGTCTTCAACCCAAAGTTAGAGTCTTTAAAGTCATTATTAGCATTCCTTTTATTCTCATCATGAGTTTCATGGAATACCTTGTCACGATTAGGAAGCATTTCTTGTAGAAAAATTGTCAAACCTTCCTTGAAACCTTCCATCTTAACATTCATGCCATCCTTCAAATATTCCATATTTTCTTTTAAACCATTCTTCAAAACTTCCATTTCATTTTTGGTTACACTTTGCGAGGGCGAAACTTGTTGCACTTGGTCTCGTAATTTTGATATATCATGTTGCGTTTCTTCCTCTTCTTCATGCATCATAGTAGAGATTTTTGGTTTCTTACTAGGTGTGTCCATTCTTTTTCTTCAAGGCATTTTGGAATAAAAAACTATATCTATACTTCACTATGCCCTTTGAATCACTTCAAAGTGATTTTTCAAACAATACTTATGCAAATTAAAAAAAAAAAAAATACATACATACATTTTTCTTTCTTTTTAGGAACTCGTTATTAAAAATGTTTTATATATGTAATTTCGACTCTCTAAGGTTTCAAATTTTGTCCTGTGGTAGCCCTATGACTCTTATTTCTAACCTCACAAGTCATACCGAGATTGGATTCTTCAAGAAATAATTATGTCCAATCTTCCATGATGACCTGATTATAGACTAGCTTGGTAAAGCGAAATTGTATGGAGTTCTACATGTCACATTTTCGACCTTCAGCCCTGAAAATGATACATGAAAAACTATATTATGTTCACTTTCAACCACTATTTATGAAATTCAAATCTGATGCCCGGAGAGAAAGTTATGATGATTTTCCCTAGGTCACCTATTTGATATGGAATTATGGAGCCTGCAGAAACCCTAACTTCCTCTGATCATATATCCGAAAATATAGCGAACCTGTAGAAATTTTGAATAATTTAACACATATTCAACAGAGATTATCCTGATCATGTACTATTGCGGAAAACATACACAATGCATAAGCTCCTCTACGTTGATCATCAATATAGCAGCATCAATAACAATAAAACATCAAGAGCATTCACACATTAACACAGTATGTATCCCAGGGAAAGCATCTCGCTAAAAACCCCAACTATCTGTATATTAATGATTGAGTCATGTAACAATACAAAGTACAA
>APFE030116538.1:106656-124963 GCA_000404065.3 Pinus taeda
AAAAATATTCGTTGATTTGGTGAAAATTTATTGATTCGTGAAATACAATATATTATATTATATATTCTTCCTATAATGTGGTTTATAGCATAGATTAAGCTATATTATCTAATTTATAATGCTTTTACATTATAAAAATGTGAAATGTATTATAAATATTTTTATTATGGAGCTTAAGGTTAAGGATTATTTGATGATGATCTATATGTTTTCATAATAGTTTAATAGTATAGAGTCTTTATATATATGGTTATTTAAGGAGGCAACAAATATACTATTACATTATAAGAGGGACAAAGAAAAAGGGTGCATGAGTGATTTGACTTAACATTTGTTCTTTAGAAGTGTTACATTGTTGCTAATGCCTTATTTAATCTCTTTTTGATTTGATTTGTCATTTTGACATTTTCCCTGGTTTTTGAGAAGAATACACTATTTATGCAAGGGGTATTGTGCAAATTTTGCAGGTTAAGCATTATTCATCATTTTCATAGGTTTTTCCTACATTCTCCCATTAGTATTTTCCTCTTCTTGGTTATGGAAGAACTTGTGTGACAATGGCTTTGTTCAACAAATATTGTGAGAACCTCATGGATTTGTGGCTCATAAGAGTCTATGGAAATTGGGGATTTGACGTTGAGAATATGAGGGAATGGCTTTGAGAGAAGAACATGGTTAGTGTTTATTCCTAAAATTGTAATATGAATTTCAACATGCAAAATACTCATATACAGCTAGGCATGAGGAACGTGGGAATCAAAATGAGAGTGACACTTATAGCATAAACCAATTACTCATTGAAAGATTTATTTGTTAATGATGTTTAGTGAAAATTTTCCCTCAAGGGTTCTAGACCTCCTTGCATGTGTATGCGTTTATTTTTGTGTCGTGGGTTAGCAATGGATTATACTAACGATATTAAAATAGTTCCTAAGAAATAAATGCTAGATGTTAAGCAACCTAAAAATTTGAAATTATATGCGATACAAGATAAAATGTTGCATAAAAATAAACTAATCAACTACAACATCAATGTTAATGAAGAATTAATACATAAATAATTGAAATGCGCAAGCTGTGTATAAAAAAAACTAAATATAATACTTAAAATATGAACAAAAAACATTAGCAAAATACAAGCAAGAAACAACCTAAGCTATATAATTAAATCAACTACATATGAATATGTACAAATGGAAAATAAATTAAACATGTGTTGATGTCTCAACACATCCTAAAAAATTCCTTGCAGTTACAAATATTCTAGTCACTACTGGTACATATTATTTTTCTTTTCTTTAAGGTTTACTTGCAATGATGGTCGATTCTCAAGTAAAATTTCCTAAGTTTAGCCCACATAGGTTTAATCCCCTTTATTTTTTATTTCTTGCTTTCTAAGCCTTTTCCCCTACTTTTTGAGCCTTGACCTTCAATTTTGAATCTTTTTTTTTTTTTTGTTCTTTCCATCTAATCTCCCATGTGTCACCAACCTACCACATGTCCCCATGGTGAAGTCCTTCCTTTTTGGGCCTCTCATTTGATAATATATTCATTTTGTTCCAACAACCATGTGTCGTTGTCTTGCCATGTGCCGCATTTATCACAACGCTTCTTGTTTGTCGTCCTATCAAATTTCTCTCAAAGTGCTCAATCATCTAGGCAAGTTATGTCCACATCAAACCATCAGTTTTTGGAGTATTCCAATTTCCTCATGTTCAACCTATTCGCTCCACCCCAGTAACCTTGCTTTACTAGCCTGTCGTTTGGTCGATTTTGGTGTAGAGGTGGACCAAATTCCACTTATTGGATAGGTTGTTGTTACCTATATAAGTGCACAAAAATGGTTAGAAACATTTAAAGAAAAAAATACAAATTAAACAATGCAACATTAAATTGAATAAATGAGCAACAAAACATATCATGACACAAAATAAGTTATGGGAAGTAGTGACTCTTTATCATCAATGGATTGGAGATCAATGGTCTACCAAAAGACATGTGGGAGATGCTAAGCTGATATATTCCTCTACTACCTCCGAAAGGAAGTTTTCCTTTCTCCCCTTTAGAAGATTTCTCTCTCCAAGAAGTGATGAACATGTTCCAATAGTGAATGTTCACCAATCACAAAGAAATGCTATGAATCATTAAAATTGTAGTAGAAACTCAAGAAAATTTTGATAACATAACTTTTCTTTGCTTCTCCTATCTAAATGGTTGTCCCAAGGCTCCAATTTATAGAATTATCGAAGGCTTCCATGGCTATTGATGCAATGAATGTGCTTGGATGCCTTTGTGTTCTCTTCATGCTTAGGGGAGCATGAGGAATATTTTGGTGGCTTTAAGTAGCCTCTGTCAAGTGTGTGGGAGGTAGAGGCTTGCCTAAAAACTTTGGTTCTTGATTCTAATAGGATCCTCTCTAATCCTAGCATTGTTTCTTGTTGAATAATTTATTTCTATGGATCCACACAACTATCAAAGAAACAATCACACATATTTATGCAAATCCATAGTGATAGCTTTTCGAGGATTAATAATAATCCATTATGTAATGTTTGATCGACTACACTTGGGTTGTTGATAATTAGCCATGGGGTACCTTTATTTTTCTTGATCAATGACGTCTTCTAGAGATCACCTACAAAGTTCCATAAGCATTTTTTAGGTGATAACCATTGCCCCCTATGTATGAGTTTAGGAGCATATGTATTGATTTAGATTGGACCATTATATTATTTTTCATCCATATAAATGCTTTCAGAGTGGAAAAAGTGGAGGAATAAGCTCACAAGAGCATTTTTACCAACGAGACCCAGTTTGGAAAATTAGGGTCTGAAACCTTTTGGGACCATTTTGAGGCATCAAATGGTATCATTTGGGGGTAAAACTTTGTCACTTTAGTGCCACACATTTTTTCTTTATTCTACACACAGAGACCTTTCCAATGACATAAGAATCGACTCAATCAGAATCTGTATGCAAAAGTTATGATAGTCAGAAGTTGACCTTCCTATTTTCTCCACCATAATTCAAGAGGATGCCACATCAGCCCCATTACTCATGGAAAATGGGCTAGCCATGTGATCATGATGAAGAGGACTCTAGAAGAGTCAATGTTGTAACTTTAGGTAAGAGTTGAAGGAGTCAAACCTAACCACTAGTAGGCTATCATGTTGTGTTATCATTAGGCCACTAGGAGGAGAGGGGGTTCCATTCTTTTGGGAATTTTGTTCCATAGATGAATAGAGTAGCTAAGAGAGGTAGGGAGAGAACACAAAAAGAGGATTTGTGCACTATAATAACCCACAAGTTATGAAAGGCCTTAATTCTTTGTACTCGCAACCATTTTCTATTCAAAGAAAGAGAACAAAGCAACCTCACCTTCCAACTAGGTTTTCTTCTGAAACTGTTTCCCACATTATATCGTGTGTCAAATAGTGGGTTGTGTGCTTTTATTTAACTTTTCTCTATTTTAAAAAGAATTATAATTTGCATGCATACACACTAAATAGTAATTTACATATCCATAAATCTAAAGAGAAATAAACCTTCATAGTGTAGATTTTTTATTTTTAAGAATAATTTATTAGATTTGTTGTGATGAACTATCCAATGAAATATCTATGAAGATATGGATCATATTGGTATCAGAGTTAGGATTATTTGGATTTATCATGTATATTTGTAGGGGATCTATGTAAAACCCTCCTCCCACATCTACCCAAGCAACCAGCCAGCTGGGGTAAACATGCGACGAGAGTCCACTATGATATGGTTCAACCTCCTAAGTCACGTTAAGGAAGTGGAACCGATGGAAACACACCATACAGACATTCAACATCAACAATAGGATCCTCATGAACCAATCCAACCTTGCTGCCAATTAGCCCTTGAGTCCCACTGAGATTTTGGACCACTTGACCTCTAGATGCTCTCACGCTATGGGCATGCCAGTGTCCAGGGACCTCTGGACGCTCTCAGAGGCCTACAAGCCAGCATTCAGGGAATATTTTTCTCAATGTTGTGCCAACATCCCCAGGATTTGAGCCACTTTTTCAGGCCCAGAGCTCAGGTCACTGCCCAGAATTGAACGACATCTTCATAATAGTAAAATAACATAGAAATGATAATACCAATGCAATCACTCGAATAAGACCTTGATTGGACCCTTACTAGCCATGACATGCATTTCATCAAACATATCACAAATATGTAATATATAGGTGTAAACAACATATCTGAGCATTAGGGTATCATACTTAGCTGAGAATTGCTAAGAAGAATTGATGCCTTAACACATCAACTTCCATTTCATCCATTAGGTCATAGATACATTGTTCATTAATTTTCCAGTAGAAACATGATGAGAGCCATACATAGCTTTTGTCATAAAACATATATATAACCAGCATAATAGCAACATAAATACCAATGAAATCACAACCATATGATCCACATATAAAACAATATAATACTCATAGAAATACAAGGAGAAATAACCTCATAGTGGTGACAAAAAATCCAAACCCGGGTTGGGACTTCCATGTTCCACCCGACTATAGACGGTTGAGCCAAATCTCTCTTTAACCATTCACCCCCGTGCCATATTCCAAGCATGAATGTGGGGTCTCATAGAACGCATCAATCCAAAACCATCCAAGGCTTCCAGAGGCCAACTACCTCAACCCGTCAAATAGTGATTCCACCTCACAGTCGGACATCACAAAATGATCATCATGGTGGTCTCCATCCAAGCCTTCCAGGGCTCCCAGAGCATTTGTTCCAGCTAAGGGTTCTAGAACTAGTAACTCAATCCACAGTTGTCACCGAGCTTCCAGAGCATTTGTCCAATCAAGGCTTCTAGGACTAGTAATTCAACCCACTAAGGGCTTCCAGAGCATTTTTCTAACCAAGGATTCCAGGACTAGTAACTCAACCCAAGTTGTTATAGGGATTCTAGAGCATTTGTCCAACTAGAGCTTCTAGGAACTAATAACTCAACCCAAGCTAAGAAAACATGAGAACCAACCAAAACAAACAAGGAAATACACCCATAATCTCCATGGCTATCCAAGAAATGGCAAGGCTAGGCAATCCACTGTCAATCCGGGTAATTCTCCATGCCAATGACAGATCATGACCAATAATCCACATGTATATGCCATGTATGTCAAAACTAGTGAGGAAAATATACATACAACTTGCTACCTGTAAGAAAAATTGTTGTATTTGTTGATCTCGATGCCCTCTTGCACTTTCTTGCTCTTCCTTTGCCTTCTTTCTCATATGCCACACCCTCCAAGAGTGCTCCAAGAAAACTCTAAGTATCCAAGCGCATGAGCGAGAGAGAGGATAATGAGAGAGCTCCAACACTGAATTGAAAAAAAGGTTACCAACTAATCCTTAGAAGCCTTTTTATGAATGAGGCCTCTATTTCCTTCATTTTCCATTATTTCCCTTCAATTTCCTCCTCACTTGCAACCTGTGACCTTTCACCTCCCTTTTCTCCTAATTTCTATTATTTTCATAAATAAATGTGCCAAAAATGCCATTTTTCCTTTCCAAATCCTTAGCCATTGCCTTTGCCAATTTCCTTAGCCATTAATCAATCACAAGTGATCCCCATCACTAGGATTTTTCCCAACGTTCAGCTTGGAATAAGTGTCCTATCAACCGTGGTTATTATTTTGCCCTTATTAACTTTTATTACATGGAATTTTCATCAGGGTTGTTACAGAACCCTCCCCCTTGGGGGAACATCGTCCTCGGTGTTCAACAACACCTATAACCTTAAGACTGTTGTAAGAAAAACATACTGTCGATGGAGCTTTATAACTTATCTCGTTAAAGTATTTACAATGACCATCTGCTGAGAAGCAAACCAACATGAAAACATAACAACACAACATCATAATGACATGACACCCATACCGCTTATTGGATATTTATAACATAGCTCATGGCGGTATTTACATCCATATACATATGTACATATAGCAAAATCACCAAAACATATATCAAGCCATATACCAAAACACCATACCAAAACTGCTTTTCCTCAACTGGCAAAGAAGAAAGGATACATAGCCCGCATACGATCCGCCATCTCCGATGTAGCTTCATCGGGCCCAAAGTGCTTCCGTTGCACCTTAACTTGTTCAATTTCTCGATTCCAGAGCATGAGCACCTTTTTCTGCAATATACACTGAGGCTTTGGCTGGAATTCTCCATCTGGTTCCACCTACAATACAAACTAGTCAATCACATGATCAACATCTCTAATATACTTCTGAAGAAATGACACATGGAAAACATCATGGACTTTCACTGTCGGAGGTAGTGCAAGTTGATAGGCTATTGGCCCAATCCTCTCAATAATACTGAAGGGTCCACAAAATTGTGGTGCTAGCTTGGCACATGATCCAATCCATAAGGATATCTTCTTTAGTTTGATGAAAAAGTACACCTATTCCCCAATTTGGAACTCCTTGAACAACATGTTCTGATCTGCATAACTCTTCTGCCTATCCTGTGTTGCCTTTAGATTCTTAATTATCACTGACATTTCCTATTCCATGTTTGCAAACATGTATGGTCCAATGAACACCCTATTAATTGGATCACTTCAACCAATAGGAGTATTGAAACTCCACCCATACAATGCCTCAAACAAACTCATCCTCAAAGATTCCCGATACCCATTATTGTAAGTGCACTCTACCAGTGGAAGGTATTGATGGGCCTCCAAATTAGACAAATTAAGGCCCATCTAACCTTTCTTAGGCACATGAAGGCTACATTAAACCTCTTCTTCTACACTTATTAATGTTTTTTAACTTTAATATGTTCATTAGGAAGGTTTATGGATAATTCCACATTTGTGCCTGATATTATTTACTTTTGTAGAATATTGTGAGAATATTGGGAATATTATGAAGATTTGGAGGAGGAGATAATTTAGAGGCTTTCTCCGTAGTACAGGAGGATCACTGTTGGAGAATAAATCAACAATATATTATGAAATTATTGCACAAATTATGGAGCTCCAATGATTGAGAAGATCTAAGAATGTGTTCCCTATCATTTAATGCAGATTCATAACGCTGGGAGCCAAATCCACTATTTGAGGGATTTTTTAGGGAAAACCTTCCTCTTTTCAGGGAGAATGATTCCTCATCATTTTGTATAAGTATCAGTTCGATTTTTCCTCTAGGGTTTGTTTTTCTTAGTCTTCTTGTGGAGAAATTTGTATTTTTTCATCTCCACTTTCATTTCTTGCAGGGATGTAATTGTATTGATGAAAATAATGAATTTTGGTGTCATTTTCAGCTTCTAAATATTGGTCTCATTCATAGGACTCTGAGTTTCCTTGGGTTTGGCCATCCCAGGAGCCTCAAAGCCCTTTTGTATAATTTACGTTTCTTCATTTTGCTTCTTATTCACATGCATCTCTTGTTCTTGCTTTTTTTCTATTTTTGCATTTAGTATTGATGATTTCTTGTTGTAGGATTGGCTTAAATGATTGAATTTAGTTATTTTGCAGGATAAAAATCATGATTTCATACTTGGAACAACTTTGGAAAGTCACGGTAATCATTGAGCTACTTGGATTAGT
Organism: Pinus taeda; assembly: GCA_000404065.3. NCBI lineage: Eukaryota > Viridiplantae > Streptophyta > Pinopsida > Pinales > Pinaceae > Pinus > Pinus taeda. Next base: position 114,269 of record APFE030116538.1, read on the forward strand.
TTTCTTATTCCCAAATCTAAATTTCTGGAAGTCCCTTGTGGCAAATATTAGTAATTTTATTTTATTTTTTAGAACATGCTAATGAGCTTCAATTGAGTTGATTCCACTTGAATTAGATCATAAAATAATTCAGGTTAATGACAAAAATCACCCCATTACATTTTCACTTTATTAGGTTAGGAATTTGATAGATTAGCTAGCTCACTAGTTCTCGAATTTCTAGATTTTAGACTAGTAATTTTTGCTATTTTTTAGCATGTGTTAACATGGGTATTTTTTAGTGATTCCACTTGGAGTGGAGACCTAAGACATCCTATTCATTAAAAAATTTGTCCCATCCAATTTGGATTTTATTTTCTTAGTCATTTGGTGAATTATATCTTCCTGTAGAAAATCCCATAACTTCCTGTAACAGCCTGTAACTTCCTATAGCAACACCTGTAACTTCCTGTAGCACTCTTCTAGCACGTATATACTTGCCCATTTTTTCTCAAAAAACTTATTTTTCATCCCTTAGGGTTGATTCATGACCTCTAGGCTCTAAATCCATGATTGAGAAAAAATAAACACCAATTAGGACATGCATTTTTTAAAAATAGATTAGACCTATTTATTTGAATTCATGCGCTTAGGAATTCAATTACAAATTGTTGTTCTTTCCTAGGATTAATTTCTTTTCAAAGTAACATTTTCATTTGTACAATCAATTTAGGATTTGATTCCATTACATTCACTCCATTACATCATGAAAATGAAAGAATGACACATTGTATGCTGCACATATAGTGCTGATACCTCTTAAGTTTGTACGAACCCCGGGTTGATAATTAAAGTTGGTAGCCTTGAGAGTTGCAACATTCCTATTGCAATACTGAGGTATCAGGTACTATTCCCACTTTCATTGCTAATGCATCACATACATCCTCAACATGTCCTCCAATATCCTATTAACCCTCTCTGTCTTTCCATTTGTCTGCAGATGATAAGTTGTACTGAAGGCCAACTATGCGCCCAAACCTACAAATAAATCCTTCCAAAACTTAGAAGTGAACTTTGCATCCCTATTTGACACAATCTTCTTTGGAACACCATGCAATCTGACACATCTCTGATGAATACTTGTTCTACATCGCTAGATGAGAATGTAGACTTCACTGGAATGAAGTGCGCTACCTTTGTCAACCTATCCACAATAACCATGATGGAATCATGCTGTCTCACTGTCCTCAGCAAATCTGTGATGAATTCCATGGAAATGACTTCCCATTTCCACTCTAGAATCTCAATCGGCTGTAGCAGTCCACTTGGATGTTTACACTCTTCCTTCACATACTAACAATCAAAACATCTAGCCACATACTTTGCTACATCTTTCTTCAAATTCAACCAATAATAAAATTTCTTCACTACAGTCAATGTCTTCTGATAACCTGGGTGACCTGAATATGGTTTTGCATGAAGCTCCCTCAATATCACCTTCTTGAGCTCACTATCGTATGGAACATATATCCTGTCTCTAAACCAAAACAATCCATATATTGTAAGGCAATAGTCCACATCTTGTGCACCTGCACCTATACCTGTACTTGTATTTTGCTACAACCTGTGCATAATCTCCATATATCTAACATCATGTTGACCTGCATACAAGATCCTATCCTATAAGGATGTCCCATAGGAGCTCATAGCTGCTAAGTGATTTACCTGTATCCACCTGCTAAGAGCATCTACCACTATGTTCTCTTTGCCTTTGATGAACCTAATCTCAAAATAGAACTCACTGATTGTAGCCAACCACCGAGCCTGCCTACCATTCATATTTGGTTGGTCAAATAGATACCGCAAACCACTGTGATCACTCATCAATGTAAACCTCCAGCCTAGAAGATAGTGTCTTCACATCTTCAACGCATGCATAATCACTACCAACTTAAGATCATGTGTGGGGTAGTTTTGTTCATGCTCATTGTAGTGTCCTGTCTAGGGTGCTAGACTAGGCTATATTTATTATCGACCAGGATGCGTAGACTTAGAGGCATGCGTCTAAAGTATATAGACATAAAGGATTATTAGCTAAGTGGTTATGATGGTAGGTCACAGGACTTCTTTACGGAAGATTGAGTTATGTTACCTATCACCCAAACACTTAGGTCACTCAGTTAATCTACCTAATTACAACATTTTCATTCAATTCATTTACCAAGTTAAAACACTGTGTATCACTACAAACCAAGATTTCAATCTCCTTACAGAGACATTATGCATAAAACCCTTGTTCAACAAATACTCAGCATTCACTAATATTCATGCAAGATAAAAACATACAGAAATCATAATCATACTTTGAAATGATAACAAAGTTCATGACATTGCTTTAAAAGACAACAAAGGATCGAATCCCTTACAGGATACGATTCACGATCTCAGTGATGAACTGTTCAAGCACTATCATAAACATAAACCATATACATTCTATTGAAATCAACAACCAATTCTAACTACTGTGCATATCATTTAATACCCTAATTTGCGAATGAAAAGGAAATGACAGTATACCAAGTTAACGTAGGGCCCGCCCACGTTCAAGAGGTATACTGGACTGTGATCAACCGATTATCAAATCAACGCAACAAGGAAAAGATCGTGACTGCAACTATGTCTTTGATATTAAGTTCAAACTCTATTTTCAAACGATACAACGATAACCAACTACTGACTACTCAGAAATCTGTTTACATATGTTTTTACAACCCTTACATTTCGAAAACGAATGTACATTCATGATGTGGTTGTTGCCGCTTTTATCATGTCATGATTTTTAAAATGTTTCTATCCTAAACTGATTTCAAAAAGGAACAAAACTAAATCAATTTAGAATGCTTTGCTGTTGCTGCCTTTGTCACCAACATGCTATACTTTGACCTTCGTTGATCGTGCATGTAGGAGGGTCGATTCTGCTGTAGGATAGGTATTCGTCCATGCTTGGACATTCTACTTTTCATCCCTACCCTTCGCTCTAGCCTAGGTGTCATGCCACATGTCAAACAATGAACCAATTACAGGATATTGGAACTTCCTGTAGCCATTTTACCAAAAATTCCCAATTCGTTAACATAAAACTCCTAAATCAATTTTAATGCATTTTAATAACTATTGGACTATTAACTAATCAATTTTCAAGGGATCTAAGAGATATATGATGGAAAGAAGTAGGCAAATGATATGTTTTAGGAGGAAAAAGGAGGTCATGGGATGGTACCAACATCTCTCCCCGACTTAATGAATAGCATGTCCCTCAGCTAACCCCGAAGTGCTTCCCTTGAACTCTGTCCCTGCCTGTACCTCTGTGCCTTACAATCGTGTCCACATTCTTTTCACCTGGGCATCTTTCTGACCATGGAGCTCCTGCTTTAATCTTTTGTATTTTTCTTTGAGGGTCTTCTTCTGATTGTACCACTTAGTGGCCCAATTACAAATATCCGTTTGCTCAGCCTCTAGTTCATTGATTCGCTCCCTTAGCTTTTCATTCTTCTTTTGAGTCTCTTTACTCTGCGCTTGGAGCATTTCATTTTCTTTCTTGATAAATTTTTCTAGCATATTAGCCTCCATGAGTTCTTCCTTTAATTTCTCAATTTGTTTCTCCAGTTTCTTCTGTTTCTTAATGGGAGGTTTGGAACCTTTTTCTTGCCTGTTATTGCTTTCAACCTCTATATCAGCTCCTGGTCCTGGTGGTGAGTGGTCACTACTCTCAATATCCATTGGTATAGGTGCATTGGATTCAAGATGGTCTTCTTGTAACTGGGCTTTTGGTGCTCTCCTTGTTCTTCTTGAATAAGTGGTGAAAACTTTATCTTGCTCTGCCTTCTTAGCATCTTCTTTTCTCATTTGCCTAGTCCTTATGCTGCTCACAGGTGGAGGCACCTTGCTTGCTTTGGATACTGGGATCTCTTCATCGATATCCTTCATGAATCCTGAGTTCTCCTGTAATTCTTCTTTGTCTTCTTCATCTTTAATTTGGTTAGCAGCTAAGAACTCCTTCCACATTTTCCCTCTTCTCTGCAATTCATGCTCAATAAGAATTTTAATTAAGCCAAAGTGATATAGGCTCTTGTCTTCATTTCCCTTCTGCTTTTGGATGGTCTTTGACATCTTAGTTAGGCTTTGTAATAGAAAATATGGTAGACTAATAACACACTGTCTTTTCAAGTGTAGCAGTAATTTAATATGGTATAGATAGACAATACTGTAACGACCTTTGCAGGTTACGAATTTTTGGAGGATATAGACCATCTCATCCCAAGGATGCATCAACCAACTCCTTGGGACGCCTTTCTTCCAGTTAACTGATGAGACTCTGGATCTAGACATAAATTGAGTCCATGACTTCTCTTTAAATTGCTGTCTTAAAGTACTTCTCCCCTTCTGGGCTGATCCCTATTGACTGGGCTATGGTGTCTTCTGAAACCCTGAATGAGAAGTTACCGATTAGGGCTTTCTCTCCATTGAATGTGAAAGCGAATTGTTTGGTAACCTCTTCATTACTTCCATGAAATTTCTCTAAAAAGCGCAACCACTGTATCTCTCTAAGAATTGAAATGCAATCTTCATGATATTGAGAACTGTCGAACATGCTCGACTCGACCCTATTGGTCATTTTGGCAGAGGGTCGTGCTCTAACTCTTCTTTGTTTATGTTTTGCAATTTCAACAAAGAAATTTCAATTTGTTACCTGGTGGTGTCACTCCCTTAATATCGAGTATGATGCTCGGTTGACTGTCTTGTGACTTTGGTGGGAGTCGAAACCGAATGGTTATATTTCCCTCTTGTGGTGCTCACTGCTTTCAATCCTTACTATGGAAGTCACGGGAGTTAAATGCCAGTATGAAATAACTGAGAATGATGGTGAAATAACCAACTACACTTACTTCATAGCGTATTCATCTTTGGGAACAGAGGAATGGATGTACCACTTGTATAGATGCCATCATAGGAGCGCTAGAAGCGTATATGCAATACTGGCGTATAATTTCAGGGAGTCCTCTGAATCATTTAGCTACGTCGGGTGGTGGAATCATAATTCGGCCGTATGGAATACAATGAATAGGTCTGCTTTAACATTTGTTTCTTTACCTTTATTTTTAAAACACAATCCACCACGTGTCCTGTTTCTATTGGTACTCGGCCAAATGGAAGATGTTGGTATGGCTGTAGGATGCGTTTGGCATAACAGAGGTTGATATTGAAAAAGGGTATGATTTAGAGGTTATGAAATAGGTTGGAAGTATGAAGATGAAATAAGAATAAGTGAGAAAGGGATGAATGGAAAATGTAGTGTCCTTGAAAATCGATCACCTAACAGTACAGTCCATTATTAAACATTAAAAATTAATCTAAGAAATTAACATCGTTAAGAATAAGGAACCTAATTACACTTTTGTTGGTTGTTGTTGCATTGGCATGCTGAGTAGGACTAGTCTCTTTTGACTATTCTTTGTTGTTCATAACAGGTCCCCTGAGATAGATTTGAATGCAACAGGTCCCTCTAAAATCTTGAAGATGTTCATGCAGCTCCTTATATGTATATAGGTTCCTTGAGCTTGGGTATTTGATGAAGTCTTGGTGCCCAACAACCTATGAATCCTTGTAGAAACTTGATGAAGCTTTGTTGAAGTAACCCTGAAGTAATAGTCTCTTAGGAGGTCCCTTTTATGTGTCTTAAACAGGTCCCATTACTGCTGGTGTTGATAGCATGGTCTTCTAGACAGAACAGGTCCCCTTGCATAATGCTTATAACCAGGTCCCTCTGAGATAAAACAATGACAAAACAACCTATTTATTGAAATCTGGAATGTTGGAACAAACTGCTTTGGAAATTTACAGTGAGGAGATGAGATAAGAAATCTTTAAGAATTTACAATGGAGAGATAAAAGAACAAAATATTGATGCTTCTCTCCCCCACGAAAGTTTTGACTTGTCCTCAAGTCATTATTCAGTTGATAAATCAAACAGTGAACAAAAGAAAGAGAATTCTTACCTGCCAACGAATTGGTTTTCAAGTAAGAATTCGGGGTTAGAGTGTGCTAGAGGCTGATTTTCACATCTAACCCATTATTATATATATATTTTTTATTTTTATATATATATTTTTTTTGTTTTAGTTTTTTTTGTTTGTTTGTTTTTTTTTTTTTTTTAATTTCTTTTTGAATTTCGGAAATTGAAAGAAATGAACTACAGGCAGGGATACTTGGCAGTGAGGCATGCAGTATTTCAACTCTCTTTGTTGAGAATAGTGTTTTGGAGAAACTCTTGCTTGTGGTGGGCTTAGGTGTGAATAGTTTCAGGGGCATGCCACTGACAGTAAGGAATGACCTTCTCCATCAATAGTTTTGAAGCTTGACTGACATTGTCGTAACTGAATAATTTGGTACGGCTCATCCAATGTGGTTAAAACTTGTTGGCTTTTGATCTTGAATTTAGAGTCAAAAGTAAGCCCAGTCACCTTCCTTGAACTGCTTCTTCTTGATATGTGCATCTTGCCACTGCTTCCTTTGTTTTTGCATGAGGATTGTGGTTTCCTCTGCTTGCTGCCTCATTTCATCCAGCTGGTTCAACAACTGAATTCTTTCTTGTTGTGCTTGGTCCAAGTCAATTTGCAAATCTGCAACCAGTTTAAAAGTATGTATTTGAAACTCAATAGGAAGCATTACCTCTTTGCCGTACACCAACTTATATAGTGTAAATCTTGTAGTATCCTTCCACGTAATTCTATATGCCCAGAGTGCATCTTTGAGCTTCTCTTCCCAATCCTTCCTGTTCATTGCAACAGTTTTAGTAATGATCCCTTCCAAAGTTTTGTTTGTGGATTCCACCTGCCCATTGGCCTGTGGATGGTAAGGTGTGCTTCTCCTATTCTTTATTTGGTATTTGTCTGTGATGTCCTTCACTAATTTTGAGGTGAATTGAGTACCTTGATCAGTCACTATCTCCCTTGGTACTCCATACCTTACAAAAATCTCTTCAAAAAGGAAATTTACCACTGTGTGTTCGGTGGCTGTAACCAATGCTTTTGCTTCAGCCCACTTTGTGACGTAATTAGTACATACTAAGATGTACTTCTTACCATTGGAGGTTGGGCTAATGGGTCCTATAAAGTCTAGAGCCCATTTTTCAAATGGCTCTAGGTGAACTTGGGGCTGAAGGGGCATCTCGTCTGTAGCTGTTGGCCTATCCATTCTTTGGCAGCTGTCACAACTCTTCACATACTTCTTGGCATCCTTGAAAATGGATGGCCAATAGTATCCAAGAGTAAGAACTTTGAATGTTGTCCGCTTAGTTGCAAAATGCCCACCACACGGTTCATCATGGTAAGGTTTTAAAATATCAATTACCTCATCATTTCTTACACATCTTCTAATGATCATATCATAACCAGTGTAAAATAAATTGCCATTAAGCCATGAATATCTAGCACTTTGTTTGACTAGTCTCTTGTTTTCCTTTGCAGTAAAGTGTGGAGGTGTCCTTCCTGTAGACAAATAATTGGCCAAATCAGCATACCAAGGATTTACTATGGAAATTGCAAATAAATTTTCATCTGGGAAAGAATCTTCAACTGGAACAACCTCACCTTGGTTTTGCAGTCTAGAAAGAAAATCTGCCACCTGGTTCTCCTTACCTGGTCTATCTAACACTGTGATGTTGAATTCCTGTAACAATAGTAACCATCTGGTAACTCTGCCACTAGTTATTGGTTTATTCATTAAATGTTTAATGGTAGAATATTCAGTATGTACAAAGACTTCATAACCAGTTATGTAATGTCGGAATTTGTTCACAGCATATATGATAGCAAGTGTTTCCTTCTCTGTGACTGTGTAGTTTAACTCTGCGGGTGTTAGATTTTTGCTAATGAAGTAAATAGCATAAGTAAAATATTCCTCTTTTTGGCCTAATGATGCACCCACTACAGTGTCAGATGCATCTGTAAAGATATGAAATGGTAGGCTCCAATTAGGCCCTCTCAAGACTGGTGCGGTTGATAACTTCTTTTTGATTAATTCGAATGCTTGTTGGCAGTTCTCATTCCAACTGAAAAGTACATCTTTTGATAGAAGTTTAAACAAAGGTAAAGCTATCTTACTAAAATGTTCAATAAACATTCTGTAATAGCTCGCATACCCAAGGAAACTTCTTACCTCTCTTTGATTCTGTGGAATTGGCAAATCGACAATGATTTGGATCTTTGCTGGGTAAACCTTGATCCCTTGAGAAGAAATATAGTGGCCTAACACTATCCCTTCGTTCAACATCATAAAATACTTCTCATTGCTGAGGGACAAATTAGTTTCAATACATCTTTTCAAAAATCTCTCAAGGTTCTCTAATGCATGTTCAAATGAATTGTCGTATACTGAAAAATCATCCATGTAAACTTCAACACAATCATGAACTAAATCAGCAAAAATAGCTAATATAGCTCTCTGAAATGTAGCTGGAGCATTGCAAAGTCCAAACATCAAAACATTGTAAGCATAAGTGCCCCAAGGACAGGTGAATGTGGTTTTGTCCTGGTCTTCTGAGGCTATCCTGATCTGGTTGTAGCCACTGAAACCATCAAGAAAAGAAAATGATGATTTCCTAGGTAGGGTGTCTAACACTTGGTCAATAAATGGTAGTGGGAAATAATATTTGAGCGTTGCTTTGTTCAGTTGTTTGTAATCAACACAAATGCGCCACTTACCATTTTTATCGGGCACTATAACCAATGGGGATACCCACTGACTGTCAGAAATAGGATATATAAAATTAACTCTCAATAGTTTTTGCAATTCTTCTCTGACAATATCTTGGAGCATGGGGTTCATCCTTCTCTATGGTTGCCTCACTGGTTTGATAGTACAATCCATGTAAATATGGTGAGTGCATGTGTCAGGGTGAATCCCATGCATATCGATGTAGTCCCAAGCAAAGGATTTATGGTATTTTCTCAATAGTCGAATCAATTTCTCTTGCTGAGATGAGTCTAGATGATTGCCTATGTTCAGAGTTTTCCCTGGAATAATCTCTATGATCTGACTCTGTGTGTTGGTGATGGATTGAATTGGAAAAATGTCGTGAAATGTGGTTTGCAAAGATTGAATGGTGCATGTTTCCTGAAAATTTTGGGCTAAAAGTACATTTGCAGCATGATATTGGTCATTTCTCAAATTTTCAGAAATATCAGGTTGAGAAAGGAATAATTCTACCAAATCATTATTGTTTTGTTCTTAGAAATCGTAGATTTGGTCAATGCTAAAAACAGATTGTACTTCTTCTTTATCATTGAATTTATCATCAAGCCACAAATTGTGTGTTACTTCTGGTGATTGTGCCGATGGATAAAGGGTGAGTTGTTTTCTTTCGGTCCCTCTTGAAATGATCATGTTGCCCGATCGACATCCTATGAATGCATCAGCAATCGCTAACCATGGTCTACCAAGGATGATAGGGTGCCCTCCTAAATTGGATTTGGGTTGAAGAACTAAGAAATCCACTGGATACTCCCAAGAGTCCAGTGAGACAATTATGTCTTCCAAAATCCCTTCAGGAATCACTTTAGACCTATCAGCTAGTTCTAGAACAATCGTTGTATGTTGCAAATTTGTAAGCTGGAGTGTTCTCATGGTTTCAAGAGTCATGACATTGATTGTGGCCCCAAGATCTATCAAAGTGTTTGGAATTTGTATGTTGTTAATGATGGTGGTCACTTTGGGAATGCCAGGATCAACATACCTTTCCATGGAGATGGTATTGGTCATAAGGCCTGCTAAATGTCCTATAACATGAATGGTTTGAGGATCAATCCTTTTTCTAGCAGGCTTCTTGAGGCACATGTCTTTGATGGCTTTAGTATATATGGGAATGTCTTTTGTAGCTTGCAGCAGCGGAATTTTTATGTAGACATTCTTGAGTTCATCTAAGACATCAAACTATGGTATAGACAGTGGAGCTTTCATTTGGACCAATCGGTCTGGAAAAGGTGGATGCAATGGTTGCATCTACTTATCTTTGGTATCATCGTTTGGTTTTCTTTGATTTGTCATTTCATTTTCATTTTCTGTGTTTTCTTCTTGCTTATCTGTTATAGGAGAATCTTTGTGGAGTACCCTACCAGACCTCAAGTTGATATTTTGCAAGGGTAGTGTGGGATATGAGGTTCCCTCTTCTACATTGTAGGCTGGCCTCTGTGCTCTATTATTTGGATTTGGGACAGTTTGAGTAGGAATTTGAGTAGGTCTGGAAGGTTGTGAGTTAGCTGGAAATTGTAATTGTGGTGGATTTATTGGTGGAGGAGTAGGCAGTGCTTGTTGAGTAGGTTGAGGCTGATAAACAACTTGATGTAGGATATTGCTGATATGGTTGAGAATGTGATGAATACGGCTGATGGTATTGTTGATATGGTTGTGAATATGGTGGGTATGATTGAGGATATGTATGATAAGATTGAGAGTACTGTTGACATGGTCTCCATTGTTGCTGTGGGTGGTTTTGGTGCTGCCATGGCATGGGTACATTCCATGAATTCTATGCATACATTTGATCATTTACAGGAAATTGCAAATTTTGATTTGGGAACATACCTTGAGGTGCTGGCCTTGGCTGCCATGGTCTTTTTGCGCCCATGTAATACACGTTTTCCATCTCTGCATTAGCTG
>APFE030116549.1:14323-61040 GCA_000404065.3 Pinus taeda
TTGAAAAGAAAAAATAATAATCTTAAATATTTGTGATATGTATACTATCAAATTTCTACCATATTGGGTTTTAGACAATTGAATTATTTTCATATCAAATCAAATACAAATCAGAATTCGAATTCGAATTCGAAATTGGTAACTATTGTATAAACTTGTAGGAACACCATTTGTAAGGGATGCTTCAATAGAATTGGCAAATTTGTTTTATAAACTCATTGAATTGTTTAAGGTTGAGGAAAGGGTGTCATAGAAACATGAAGATAACTAACCTTGTTTTTTGTTGTTATGTGATCGGAATAGAGAGAGACAAAATTCCTCTAACGTAGACAAGCTACATGACCTCTTCTAGTGGCCAATAGTCCTGGAAAAATGAAATAAGAATTACCAAAATAAATCCTCACAATGAAAAATCAGCAGAAAGCATGAAAACCAAAAAATGACTCACGTTATACCTTCAAAAATCCTCCAATGCAACAATTGCCAATGCACCTATGGATGAACAACCAAACAACTCCCAAAACAACTGCAAAAGTATACCCAAAAACAAAAAAGTTCTAAGATGTTCTCACATCGATATATAAATATATAATTATATTATATATATGTATATGTATATGTATTGTATATGTATATGTATAGTATATGTATATGTATATGTATATGTATATATATATATATAAATATACACAATTTTTTTTCAAAAATCTTGTTTAGCATAAAACATTTTTCATTCAAATAAACTTTCAGCTGAACAATCGAGTCACCATATTTTCCCCGACGACCAAAATGTTTCATGATTGCCATTAGTTTAAATTTCCAAATTTTTAGCTGAATAATAAATTTGGTTGTTCATATTAAAAAAATAAGAAGTTTGATCTAAAATTATAACACAGTTCAAAGAAAAATTAATTAGTTCAGACAAAAATTACAATTATGAATTTTTTGTGAGTAATTATAACAAAAGTGTAACGCAAATTCACATTTTCACCCATGAGCATGATGCATTATTAGAAAGATCATGATGTTAGAGAATAAATATTTAGAATGACTCAAAAATAAGATGAGGGATTTGCCGATCTAATGATAGATTTATGTCTAATTTAAGAGGGAAAAAATGCATCATTTAGGATTTCTCACAGTAAAAGCCCTCTTTCTTAGAAGAATTAGAGATGAGTGGTTTGATCTTGTTGATCTCATGAGGAGGGCTGATGTATACCAATTATTATTTGAATAAATTTGTGAAACATGCAAGTGCATATCAAGAGTAAGGGAAAGAATAGGTAAATTAATATCAAGATTAGTAAGTCAAGAAGAAGTTCAAAATTCTTAGCATTCTAAGTGAAAAAGTATAAATGTTAAGAATTAAATATGAGAAAAATAATATGCTCATATTTTTGGTATCCACACGTAATCACATGCTACTAAATATTGTGAATCATTACCATGGTCGAAGGAAACTTACCAAGAAGACAGTGGGGAAAGTCAAATAGGACCATGGTAGCCTAGTAAACATGGTGTGATGTAAGAACGTAAATCACAATTTCAATCTTATGCACATTCATCTAAAGTAAATTGGAACACACCCTTTTTGTGGCAACCTTAGCCATGTCAACCCCAAAATAAATCTTGGAAACAAGGTTCATAAGGATCTTATGAGAGAAGTCCAGAATATCCTCAATATTTTCCTCAATATCTTCCATATCCAACTCCATGCCATCACTACCATTCATCTCCACCACAACCATAGTCTAGACCACATCTGTCTCAAGGATCCACTCCCACTGAACTACATGTACCACCATTTCCAAACCCAAACAACAAAGTAGCTCAACCCACTTATGATATTGAGGTTTGAAACTTCCAAACAAATCCTCTTTATATGAATGGTATTCATCTTATCTTAGGAAAAATGTTGCAAAAAAAGAGAATATCTTGATGTGATTGAAGGAAAACATTCAAATAAGAAGACCAAAGAACCATGGGTTGCACTTGATGGAGAGTAGTCCTTAGAGTCAGATATTGAGGAAATTCCATCATGTTCACTATCAAATCCTCTATGTGTTCATGAGAATAATCAGAAAAAAGAATAGAATCTAAATTTAATGCAAGATGAAGACATATATGATTATCTAAAGCAAAAAATTAACCAAGGGAATCAAAACTATATTGAAATATGGTTCCAAACAATCATTAAGTTGCAACAACACACACTTCTTCAATGGTTCACGATCTTAGGTTAGTTAAAGAAGTTGGTATTTCAAACTCAGGTACATGTCAAAACATATATTTCAAGCCTACACTTTAGTTTATCTATTACCTAGATGTTCACGTGGTTTCATTGGAAGCATTCCTATACTTGAAAGAGAATTTGTTTTTTTCAAGTAGAGTAGGATAGAGAAAAAAAATGGAAAAAGAAAAAGTAAGAGGAAAATAATAACAACTCAAGTGAAAATCTCTTTTGAGCTGCCTGAGATTGGATCATTGAATGAAAAACTCCTTGAGATAGTTAGTGGGTTGGAAAGAAAAAAGAAAAAGGAAAAAGATCCTAGGTGAAAACCTCCTTTGAGGCAACTAAGTAGACCTACTAGTTGAAAACCTCATTGAGGCAGCTAGCAAGCCTAAGAAAAAAGAAGAAAATGAAAAAATTAAAAGGAAGAATTATATGCTCCATGTATCTCCCTTTGATGAATTCAGGTGCTCTCTAAACTTTGCAATCAACAAAAACAATTTACTAGCAAAAGAAAAAAAGTTGATTAAAAACCTAGTTAAAGAAAGTGAAACTTGGGATTTCTTATCCTTTTCCAAGATGCTACAATAGGTCCAAATCCATGTCAATCAATCACCCTCATCTATTTCAAAAATCCACCAATAATTCCCAAGCCTTTCCCATTTATTTTCCTTGATGTCCTCAAGTGTTGCAGGAATGTTCTATTTTGGTACATGACTACCCAAATACACAGGGCATAAATTATTTTCACCATATCACAAAAAATATGCATCATTATTACAATATGTTTCATCAAAATTTACATAGGGATGATGTTAATATGCTTAAGAAATTTCAAAAAAATTTAGTGCATACTTTTCAAGAAACTGGCCTCCATCACCTACAACCATTTTTCAGTTTTCTCGAGACTTGTGCATCCCTTGGAAAAATTGTTTTATGGGGAGATACATAAGGATGATGGAAACATGCTAAAAAAAATAAGGCTAATCCAATCTATCATTGGATTAATATGGATAAAGAAATTCTTCTACAAGAGTGTTCCAAAATTACTACAACATTGTGATCAACATAGAAAAAGGGTTCAAATATTATCTATTTTCATCTAGGAACAAGAGGAGGGATCCACAATAACCCTATAATATATCCATAATGCCAACTGACACTTTTCCCACCTTTATTCTCATGTTTGTTGATAAAAATTAGTGTCCATCCCTTTTTTGACCTCTTTTCATCACGACAAAACTCCCCGACACTCATCAATAGCTTCCTTATAAATTATCAATATTTTATCAAGAAAAAATTAGAGAAAAGTTTGGTTCTAGAAGGGCTTGTGTGACAGTTACAGGAAGACACATAGTCCTATAGTAGCTTTCACATAGCCTTTAGGACCACATTCAAGGCATTAGACCAAGACATATATACATCATGAAGCATAAAAGGGCTCCAGCACCAATTTTTTATGGCTACGGGGCCCTTTGTAGATTTCTACAAGATCGCTATCTATCTCCAACAACAAAACTTGATCCACCATCAACAAAACCTGTGATGACGGGCCTCTATCAACCAAGTACATGTCATTTTTCTTTTTTCCAAATTAGAGCTAATGGATAGGGCAACAAGCATGGGAAGATAATGCCTCAAGGAGGAAAAACATCAGCCATTATTATTGAAGCAACATGAAAATGCATTGATCTCTCAGAATAAACTCAAGAGCAACTTCATCCATGTCCATAGATTCCATGCAAGCACCACGGAATCAACAGATCATCTTCAGAACCTTCAAATACAACTTCAATAGTTATATCCTTGCCCTCAATATCACCTGCAAATACACACCCATGTTAAGGCTCAATTATGTAATCTTTTAAACCTTTCCAATGAAATTATTTCAATTTAAAAAATGTTGCAAGTGTATGAAGGAATTTTTTTTTATAGCCAAACACAGTGGGGGATAAGCCTAAACCTTATTTAGCAGTTAGATTCACTTTTCCATTGAGAAACCTACATGTGTGGGATAGAAGAAAGATAAAATGGAAGAGGACTTGAGAAAGTGGGTTGTAATCATTTAGTTGTGATGGAGGAAAAGGAATGTGAACAGCTAAGTGAGGGCCAACTTAGTTAACAAAAATCACTCTGCTTTTATTTTTTATGCAGTGAAAAAGCAGTAAAATTTTGAAAAAAAATCATAAACAAAACAATAAACAAAAAAAATGGTTGACCCAACACCACTTAGTATGAAAATATTATTTTCTACATGATTCGGGTTATGTGCTATAGAAAGAAAAAGAAATTCTACAGGAGTAATCATCACTATTGTAGGAGAAATAGGAAATGCTGGAGGACAGGGAAAACACATCAAAAGGGAGAGAAGAAGAGCTCGAACAAATCTAGGAGACTAATCCATAACCTGACCTGGATCTAACTACAAATTCATCGAGGATGGGAGAATTATAACCAACAAATTTGCAATACCACTCTTCTTTGAGTTGGAAAGGGAAAGAGGCAGAACTCATAGGTGAATGCAAATTGAAAAATCTAGGAAGGTAGAATATGTGGGTTTGATGAAGGAAATAGTGTAATAAATGGGTAAGGAATTGGCTGACTTGAGGGTAAAGGAATTACTCATGAAGGAGCAACCATAGTTAGAAAGAAAGAGGCTTAGAAAGAAACTACAAGAAAAGGAGGCACAAATTGCCACCATGGAAACTTTTTCCATGAAGGACATCTAATACAAGCAACCATCCAACTTTTATTCCATTGATCTAAGGAATGAAATTTCATTAAAAGACATATGAGGCATAAAAGAAGAACAATAGGGAAAGAAGTTGGATAGGTTGCTTAGAGGATGAGCAACAATTTCAGGAAGGGGTATGATGGGCCTCCAAATTAAACACAAATTAAATCCCATCTAACCTTTCCTAGGCACCAAAAGACTATATTAAATCTCTCCTTCTACACTTAAAAATGTTTATTTATCTTTAATATTTTCTTATGAAGGTTTAGAGATAATTGCATATTATGTGCTTAATATTATTTATTTTTACATAATATTGATAGAATATGGAGTAAATTATGAATGAGATAATATAGGGACTTTATCCCTACTAAAGGATGGACAAATATTGGAAAATAAATCAACTAAATATCATGAAATTATTGAAAAAAAAAATTAGCTACACTGATTGAGAAAATCTAGGAATGTGTTCCCTATTATTAAATGAAGATTTCTAGTGTTGGTAACTAGGTCCACTTTTTGAGGGATTTTGGAGGGGAAAGTTGTCTCCTTTCAAGGATAATGTTGGATCTTATATTTTTATAAGTAAAAATTCTATTTTTCCTTTAAAGGCATCTATTTCTTAGTCTTTTGGTGCAGAAAACTTGTTATTTAGGTGCTCCACTTTCATTTCTAGCAAGGATGTACTTGGATGGATTCAAATAATGAAGTATGGTAATTTTTAGCTTCTAAAGCTTGGTTTCCCTCATAGGAATATGAGTATCCTTGGGCTTGGCCATCCTGGGAGCCTTAGAGTCGTCTTGTATATAACACCCTCCTATGACATCTACCTAATCAATTAGACAATTTGGGTAAACATACGACGAGAGGCCACTATGATAAGACTAAACCTCCTAGGTAACCTTAAGAAAATGGAGTCAACAAGAAAAGACCTTATAGACCTCCCTCGGGTGCTTCAAGAGCCCAAGGAAATAATCCACCACTCCAAGTTCCCAACCCTTGAGTTAACCTAGCATTTCAATTAATTACACTCAACATCACTCCCAGATCTTTTGGCTCCTTACTGCCGTGGGGGAAAAATTGGTTTATTTGGAGGATCTGGGGTGGGTAAGTAGTACTCATTATGGAGTTGATCAAAAACATGATGCTACTTTCCAAGACATTAAATGACACCAAGGAAAATACTCTACCCTAAAACTTGATCAAGGGCTTGACCTAACCAAGCCTAACCATGGTAGACATTTTATCAAACACTTAGTATATATGCAACCTATACGTGTAAATAATAGATTTGAGCATAAGGTCTCATACTTCTTTGAGATTCTCCATGAAGCATTGTTTCCTTATCACTTTAACTGCCATTCCATCCATTATTCCATAGATACATTGTTCATTGGTATACAAGGAGAAACATTATGATATGCATACATAGTTTCTATCATAAAACATATGCATAACCGACATAATAGGGGCATAAATATAAATGAAATCACAACTAGATACACCACACATAATCCGTCATAATACTCATAGAAATACTAGGAGAAATAACCTTTCGTTAGTGATGAAAAATCCAAACCCAGGATGGGACTTCCACATTCCACCCGATGGTTGAATGGCTGAGCCAAATCTCTCTTCCGCCATTCACCCCCATGCCATATTCCAAGTATGCATGTGGGATGTCATAGAACACATCAATTAAAACTCATCCAAGACTTATAGAGGCCCTCCACCTTAACCGATCAAACATTGATTCCACCTCATGGACGAACATAACAAAACCATAATCAGATTGGTCTCCATCCAATCCTTATAGGGATTCTAGAGTATTTGTCCAAACTAGGCTTCCAAGACTAGTAACTCAACCCACAACTTATATAAGGCTTCCAAAGTGTTTGTCCAACCAGTGCTTCCAGGACTAGTAACTCAACTCGCCAAGGGATTCTAGAGCTTTTTTCCAACCAAGGCTTCTAGGGCTAGTAACTCAACCCAAGCTATTAGAGGGCTTCCATAGTTTTGTCCAACTAGGGCTTCCAAGGCTAGTAACTCAACCCAATCTGAGGAAACATGAGAAACAAACAAAATAAATGAAAATAAACCCACAATCACCATAGCTATCGAGGGAATGACAGAGCTAGGCATATCCACTATCGATCCTTGCCATCCGCCATGCAAATGACATATCACAACAAAAAATTCATATTCATATGCGTGCATTCCAAAACTAGTGAAGGAAACATACATGCAACTCAATATGTCCAAGAAAATCTGATTTAGTTTCTGATCCCAGCTCCGTCTTCCACTTTAATGCTTTTCCTATGCCTTCTTTCTCCTAGAATCAAAGTATACCACACCCACCAAGAGTGCTCCAAGAAAAATCTAAGTGTCCAAGAGTATGAGAGAGAGAGAGAGAGAGAGAGAGAGAGAGAGAGAGAGAGAAATATTGCTCCAAAAAAACCCTGTCAAAATCTTACCCACTGATCCTCAAAATCCTTTTCATCAATGAGGCCTCTATTTTCTCCATTTTCCAATATTTTAATTCAATTTCCTCCTCTCACTCAACCTATGCCTTTGACCTTCCTTTTCTCCTAATTTCCATTATTTCCATAAATAAAATACCAATAAATGCCTCATTTATTTCCAAATCTTTTTCCATTACATTTACCAATTTTCTTAGCCATAATAAACTGAATCAACACCCACTAGGATTTTTTCCACCCACCATTCATCTTGGAATATGTGTCCCATCGTCGTGGCCTTATATATTTTTACATGGATTTTTAACCAGGGTTGTTAAAGAACAATCCCCTTTGGGGGCACACTGTCCTCGATGTTTAGTGACACCTATATCCAACAATATTACTGAACACAAAACATACTACCCATAGAGCTTTATAACACATCTCATTTCAATGTTTATAATGACGACTAATGGAACATGATAATCATACCATTTATTGGAGCTTTAGAAGATAGCTCATTACAATATTTACAATAACCACATATACATATATGCCTTTTCTTCAACCAAAAAATAACCAGACTGTCTATGGAGATTTATAAGTACAGCTCCATACAATATCTACAATATTACACACATATACACATATGCACATTTTATCAACTAGAAAATGAAGGGATATGATGCCTGCATCTGCAATAAGGGAATCTAGAGGCTGACAACTCCACCGTCAAATTAATACCAAGATTCACTCCCTTCTCTGGAAGTCCATAATCCACTACAAATTCAAAGCTACATTCAATGTACAGTGCTACAATCTTGCACCACTTTTCCTCTCAATTAATAGTTATTGGCTCATTGTTCCACAACACAATCCTAATGTGTATTTGATTCTAAACAAAAATTCTAGTGACAAAAAAAAATCCATCCTTGGCCTCCCCTTCTCTACTATGCAGTCCCTCGGGCAATTTGGTCACCCCTTCCATGCACTCTCTCACCTTCCAAATTATATTGGCACCCCCATATCATGTAGTCCATCCCCTAGAAATGATTCCTTACATCGGAAGATACAAAACCAAGGCATATCCTTACTTCAAAACCATGATATAGGTCATAGCATGCTCATGGAAATCAATGGACACTATTGGGTACCAATGTCCCAAAATGGTCTCGCTCTTGAAGTTCTTTACTAGCATATTGCTGCATTTTGCAATTCCTCTTGTTCATGCTACTAATTATTGTAGTTGATTTCAACCACCTAGCTGGGAATATTCATGCTTCATGTACCAAGCATATAAATTCCATTAGATTTATAAATAAATTGAAATAACTTCAAATCATACCTCATTGGTATCTTGTTAATAAGGTACATTTGCAATTATGTTTGCTTTCTATCATAATAAGTAAAACTAACATCTATGGCCAAAAAAACATGCATAAACATATCACATCAGGTTAGCTCTAAACAAAACCATCATATATCAAAATCACAAATTACATGTAACCATCATAAACCATAATCATAGATCACATGTAATAATCATAAACCAAAACCATAAATCACATGCATAATAAAATTGAATTAAATACTCATACTTAACCTTTAAGCAATTCTTACCTTCTACCTCTTTCCTTATTCCATACACATTCTGGATTGGTTTCCGTACACAAAAAACACCTAGTGCCTTTTCCTCAACCATGTGTGCATGCACATAGTGTGCATCACACCCATACCACCACACACGACATACAACACCATGCAATACATGCATCTACACCTGACATACAACAAATACACCTACACCCAATGTACAACATGACAAAATGCATACGCCTGCACTTGGTGTACAATACAACACAACACATATGCATACAAAATGTAAATCAAAAGACATACATTCTGCACACAACGTGCAACACCACAAAATGCATACACATACACTCGATCTACAACATAACACATACATCTATACCTGATGTACAATGCCAAAATATACATGTAACCACACAGAGTACAACACAATGAATAGACATGTCGTGATACAAAGACTATGCAATGCACATACACAGTACCGCATGTACACAAAACAACATGTATGACATGCACACTAGTACCATATGTACCACATGTACACATTACCACTTGTACACTGCAACCACCAGCACAACGTGTGCACAACATCACATGTAGACAACACCACCTACTTAATGCGTATACAACCCCACATGTACACTACACCACATCTACAACTTGTACACAATATGACATGTACATAGTACCACATACATGAAACATACATCACATCACCTGTAGATAGTGCCACATGCATGACATGTACACAACACCACCTAGACATGGTGCCACTTGTACCACATGTACACGACACCACATGCTCACAACACCACTTGTAAAATCATGCACATAACACCATATGTACATAGCACCATATGTACAACATGCAGACACTTGAATATGTAAATAGCACTACATATACATCATGTACATAACACCATACAAAACACTGCATATTCAACATGCACACACCACTGCATATCCATCATGTCTGTAGCACCATCTATACACAACACTACATATGTAACATTCACATAACACTATCTATACCACACTGCACATAGCATTGCATAAACAACATGTACACACACTATATATACACAAAACCACATGCTCACAACATCAGATATGCCACATGTTCAACATATACAACATATGCACAACAATACTACCACACATCCAAACCACACTCTATCTACTAGGTAACCTTGCTTGTAGTGTCTCTTTGTCATCCATGCTTATCCTACCATCCCACATACCACACAGATTTCGTTTTATTGATGTCTATATTTGTATAACCTATCCATAACATAGACATAATATAATAACACAATATCAACTCATAACCACATGATACTCACCTCATAAATTTGTCATGACTACTCTTTCCACTTGATTCCTCATAGCTAGCAATGTCTTTATGTCATTGGCTTGCATAGGTAGTCATTCTGCCATAAAAAAAAATCCCTGAAAACCCTATCATGTAGTTACATATATACATAGATACATACATATATAATCATTAGCATAAAGAAATCATCATTCTCTAAGACAACAACATACATACATACATGTATACATATATAAACTTCACCATAATCATCATCATAACATAATTACTAGATAACATCAGGTCTAGGTTAAGAAAAGTTCCTTTATTCATGCCCAACATTAAGAACTACTATTCACAACTTAGTCAAACCATTTAACATCTTGGATCCACTTACTTTACCCTTCCTGGTTTCCATTCTCCTAACTGTCCTCTCATCGTCCATTTACCACAATGGACCCAATCAATAAAACTGAATATCATAGTCTTACCTTATGTTGCACTTACTCATGCACCCATCTTCATCTGAATCCTACATTACCTTTTGGGTACCACACAACTCTCCCCAAGCTCCATTAACTCTCTTATTTCTCAACCAATTCCCAAGACTCAAAACATAAAATGTAAGCACAAGAAACAAACAAGAAGAAAACCATGAAAACTAATAAACAACATGACACCACAACATAGTGGAAAGGTCTTACACTAGACATAAACAAAACAACAAATCAATCTCAACAAATCAAAAAGTACCAAAAGCATAAGACTCTCATTAGACACAATGAATCAATCCCCATGTATCCCAAGGAGAGATCACCCTCAGTCTTCTTTAAGATTTCATGGAAACCTCTCTTTCCATGTAACTCCCTGCATCATACTACCATCAACACATAATTATTAGGGCATAAATAAACATAACAATACAGTAGTTACCTTATCTTGGTGTGCCAAGAACATTGCTTGCAACTAAACACATCCACACCATCTCTCAAGGGACTCCAGTTCCCTTCATAGGTCCACCTACAACTAGAGACTCGCTAATATACCTCTCAAGTACAAGTTCATCACTATAGCACATATCCACATAATGTCAGACAAAATCAAGGTTAAGAAGACTTCCTGTATGTGAGGCACTAATAAGTTTGGAATTAAGGTTTTAAAACATAGGCAAAGGAATTCTTGTCCAATTCCATTATTTTTCCCTTTCTACCTTGTTGCAATTGAGGCTTATTATGTACTTTCACATCACACAACTGTTACTTACATAAACATATCGACTATTAACCTGTCATACTAATACCAAAAATGTTTCATGCAACTATTTTCCCATGTCAATCACGCGCTCCAAATGACAAGACAATCATATATATCAATTTGAAATAAACTTTTACAAAAAATCATGCCATAATCCATAGTCAACTCATAGTCATTAGCCATAATGCTAGAATTGTCACCTACTATACTCATGGACATATCAACTGTCTCAACACATGTGTTAGTACAATAATCTCAAAACAAAATCATTGGAACACATACTCATATTATGCAACTCATCAAATATTCAACGAACTTGTAAACATGAGATGTTAAGTAAATCAACTAGATGACATAATAGAAACCAAACACTCAACACTAAATAGAAGACATAATCAAGAATTAAGCACGAATTACACTACATAGAGAACTCATAACTTATTGTACCTCAGGGGAGGCTATCTTGTCTACACAGTCAATCCAAATTAGCATGATATAACTTCACAACATGTCAACTAAAACATAAATAAAACCATGACATCCATAAAAAGCACTAACATGTTCACATCCTAAACTCATAAGAAATTTCCATTTATCCATAGCAATCACATATGTAGGATCAGTCTACATTAGTAGAACACAATGCAACATAATGTGTTGACTCATACCTGAATATTATAACCCTAGCCATCTACATAGTCCAATCCAATTGAACATGACACAGATGACATCAAGATAAAAATTCTATAACCTTAATCATGAAGTTAACAAACATATAATGACAATAAGATAACATTTAACAACAACAACAAGAAGTTAACCTCTAGCATAGTCATCAACAACATATAACATAATCGTCAAGTTATCTAACATAAAAAAAAAAATTGCAATGCATACAACCATAGGTTACTATCATTCTCGACCATCTGACACATGTGCATATAACTACACTAATGAACTAACATCCATCATGAATGTAACCATAAGGTCAAAAGACATACATAAACCTAATGTATATCAGAATCCTTGACTTACGTACCTTCATGCAAAACATATAATACATGTATTACTATATGCTCTTACCCCAAAGTCCAATGTTACAACCTGATTATGATGATCTACATCTCTTGCTCTATCTCATACAACACATTAGCATCATAACATACTAATATCAACAAAATAACTTAAATTTCGTACCATGACATCACAAGGCATGTTTCACCTACTATTCATGTTTAACTATAACCAAGACCATTCATGCATGACAACTGCATATATACATATAACATGAGTACCAAACTATATACACATCATTCTCACTAGAGTCAATTCATCAATGCATACCATATAAACTACAAAAACCATGACCTTATACATGGAAAAGACCATTAATCCATTGTACAGAATGCCATATGAAACCATCAACATGCATAAGCTATGCCTAATCAACTACACATATGCATGAACACATGTATTTGAGCATGAGCAATCAATTCTTGTAACCAACCAACAAGACTGATACATGTAATCAGACATATAAGAATTCAACCTAACATACAACTATGTGATCAAGCTACATATAGAAACATGTAAGTGACATATAACAATATTTAACTAGTCATATACTGATTATGATGCATTCCATAAACTCAACCTCAAGTCCCTTCTGAAAACCATTTCTACAATCATGAACAACATTATGCAATGAAACAAGAACATGGAATTCAAGTATAAGAGATACACATGCAATTGACATGTATGCATGACCAACACATTCATCCAAGATGAGTGCAACCACTCTCTGATTCCACTTCGTAACATCCTCCTCCCACATTTACCCAAGCAACCGACCAGCCAGGGTGAACATGCGATTAGAGGCCACTATGAAAAGACTTAACAACCTAGGTAACCTTAAGGAAATGGAGTCAACAAAAATATAACTTAAAAACATCCCTCAAGTGCTTCAGGACGCTCAGGAGCTAATCCACCACTCCAGATACCAAACCCCTGAGTTAACCTAGTATTTCAATGAATTAAACCCAAATTCACTCCCATGACAAGGAAATAATGTGACTGGAACCCTATAGTCACCTGCACAATGCCTACAAGGGAGAGATTGCAGTATTTTTTAGTGAGTTATGTGCCAGAGACTATGATATTTAAGCCACCTTTTTAGGGCTAGCCTCCAAACCAATTACTAGAACTTGGTGAGACATTCCAAGATAATAAATGACACCAAGGCAATGCCTCTACCATAAAAGTTGATAAAGGGCTTGACCTAACCAAACCTGACGGTGATAGACATTTTGTCAAACACTTAGTAAATATGCAACCTACATATGTAAATAACATATATGAGCATAGGGGACTCATACTTATCTGAGATTCACCATGAAGCATTATTTCGTTATCGATTTTATTCCCATTCCATCCATTAGGCCAGAGATACATTCTTTATTCATATACAGGGAGAAACATGATGAGAGCCTTACATAGCTGTTGTCATAAAACACATGCATAACCAACATAATAAGGGCAGAAATATCAATGAAATCACAACCATATACACTACATACAATCCATCATAATAGTCCTATAAATACTAAGAAAAATAAAGTTATATACCTAGGGGGGGTAATATGGGATACCAAGGGAGGTACCCAAGGTAATAATGTAATAATGAGATGGGCCATAGTAATAAATAAGGTGGTTAACCCATATCATGTAAGGGACCACAAGTAGTTAGTAATAATGTAATGGGCCCATGGTATTAGTTGATGGTATGAGGGAACCATGGTAATGATCCATGGTATTACATGTATGAGGCCTATATAGAGGCTAGAGACTCCACATGGAGGAAGTCAAGGAATTGTCAAGAATTATTATATGTACAAGCATATGGCTTGTGGAGTATTCTCCTTCCTTAAGGAGTGATTGTATGGTGTTGCCCTACCTTAAGGGTTTCATATCAATAAAGAAGCATTTCATATTATTTCTGGGTTTATTTGCATATTTTTATATCAGATCTATAATATTTCCAGGTCAGATCTACAACAAGTGGTATCAGAGCACTTTCTTGGGCACAAAAGTGGAGAAATTTTTAATTTTTTACAGGATTTTGAGGGCGACAAGTTTTTCAGATCAGATCTATACGTTTTGGTGCAAGATATGCAAAATCTATTTGCATATCTGGATTCTATGTGAAAAAATACCCGATTTCAAAAACAAAAAATCGGTCGAATCAGAGTCCGAATGAAGGAGATTTCGCTGATTTAAAAATCAGTGGGGTTGCAGACAACTATTATGGGCAGCGAATTTATGGTGCATATTTGGATGTCTTGGTGCAAGATCTGCAAAATCTGATTGTATATCTAGATTCTATGTGAAAAAATACCCGATTTCAAAAAACAAATCGGCTGAATCGGAGTCCGGATGAAGGAGCTATCGCTGATCTAAAAATCGGTGGGGTTGCAGATAATTTTTCAGAGAAGCGAGTTTGCGGCACAGATCTGGAAGTCTTGGTGAAAGATCTGTAAAATATGATTGTAGATCTAGATTCTATATGAAAAAATACCCAATTTCAAAAAAAAATTGGTCAAATCGGAGTCCGGATGAAGGAGATATCGCTGATTTAAAAATCAGTGGGGTTGTAGACAATTTTTCGGGGCAACAAGTTTGCGGCGCATATATAGATGTCCTGGTGCAAGATATCCAAAATATAATTGTGGATCTGGAATCTCTGTAAAAAAACACCTAATTTCAAAAAAAAATTCAGTCGAATCGGAGTCCGGATGAGGGAGATATCGCTGATTTAAAATCAGCTCTTTTTGCAGAAATTTTGGGGACGGTGGGAGACGGTGGGAGAGTTGCAGTGCAAATCTAAAATTCTAGTGCCGGGATCAGGATTTCTATCACATGGATAGATGCAGAATGGTTGTTCCATTTCCAAAAATAGGTTATAATAGGGATCTGAGCAATATTGACTAAACTGTGACAATTTCAAATTTTCTCCAATTTTTATGTGATGGCGGGCCTAGATCTGAATTTGGAGGACTTGTATGCATTTGATGGCTCTCATCCAGCCAAATGGCTAGCACAAATGGAGAAATGTTTTAGAGTGAATTACATCAATGATTATGAGACTCAGCTGAATGTGGGACAAATGTAATTGGACAATGAAAGATGGCAATGGTGGCAAAGGCATCAACGTTGCCTTCGAAGGCCCTTGACTTGGGACAAATTCACAAAAGCTCTTTTGGACCACTTTGACCATAAAGTTAATCTTGTGGACAAGCTCACACAGATAGACACACAGCCTAGCAAAGATTTTATTTTTACAGGAATGAAGGAAACCAAGGAACCTAAAGGGTTATTTTCTGTTGGTATCTCCTTATTACAGGTTCGTGGATTGATTCAAAAAGAGAAGATCATTGTTGCTATAAATCCTAGTTGCAAGCATAATTTCATCAATGTTAATTTGGCAACAAAATTGCAAGCTCCCACAAAACACATTGAAAACACACAGGTGGATGATGAGGATGTCCAAGTGTATAAGGATTTGAAGATTTCTATGGATAAGTATGTGTTGCATGGTGATTTTTATACTTCAGAGATAGATAATTTGGATGTTGTTTTGGGATACCCATGGATGGAATCAGTGGGTACTATAAATATTAATGTGCAGAAGAAATTCCTGAAAATATGGTATAAAAAGAAGAAAATTACATTACAGGATATTTCCATCAATAAACAGGTAGAGTCCATAGAGGTTGATGCAGAAGATGTTCCAGGGACTGACATATCAGATAATGAGCAGTTGATGGTCGACAATCAAACACAAACAGAGACTGAAGCCGAAAAGGTAACAGGTGCTGACACATCTGATGAGGGTTCAGTGGTTAAAGTCATATTGGAAAAGAAGACACCACAACAGCCACCACAGTAGGGTGAATTAAAGAAAAAGACACCGTGGGTTAAAACTTCAACATATCATCACCCACATCACCCCGCAAGAAAACAACCATCAACATGGCAACCAATTAGCCACACGGACAACAACCCCCGCAAGACAGATAGAGAGGAGCGAAGATCCACCTACTAAACATCTACACAGAAGAGCTACCACAGTCAACTTCCATCTCAAGCGAGCGAGGCACCAGCGAGACCGAGGGTTCACCTTTCTCTTCGATGACTAGACGCACGTGCATGGTACCAGTGGACTACTCTTTTGAGTAGATCTTATTATTTGTGTTCTTCCCATGTTTCGGGGATGAAACATGCTTAGGGGGGTGGAATGTCATATACCTAGGGGGGATAATATGGGGTACCAAGGGAGGTACCCAAGGTAATAATGTAATAATGGGATTGGCCATAGTAATAAATAAGGTGGTTAACCCATATCATGTAAGGGACCACAAGTAGTTAGTAATAATGTAATGGGCCCATGGTATTAGTCGATAGTATGAGGGAACCATGGTAATGATCCATGGTATTGTATGTATGAGGCCTATATAGAGGCTAGAGACTCCGTGTCAAGGAATAGTCAAGGATTTTTGTATGTATAGGCATCTGGCTTGTGGAGTGTTCTCCTTCCTTAAGGAGTGAATATATGGTGTTCCCCTACCTTAAGGGTTTGATATCAAGGGGGAATAATATGGGGTACCAAGGGAGGTACCCAAGGTAATAATGTAATAATGGGATGGGCCATAGTAATAAATAAGGTGGTTAACCTAGGGGGGATAATATGGGATACCAAGGGAGGTACCCAAGGTAATAATGTAATAATGGAATGGGCCATAGTAATAAATAAGGTGGTTAACTCATATCATGTAAGAGACCACAAGTAGTTAGTAATAATGTAATGGGCCCATGGTATTAGTCGATGGTATGAGGGAACCATGGTAATGATCCATGGTATTGTATGTATGAGGCCTATATAGAGGCTAGAGACTCTGTGTCAAGGAATAGTCAAGGATTGTTGTATGTACAGGCATATGGCTTGTGGAGTGTTCTCCTTCCTTAAGGAGTGAATGTATGGTGTTGCCCTACCTTAAGGGTTTGATATCAATAAAGAAGCATTTCTATCTATTCAAATCTTGTTATTCTTGAGTTTATTTATATTTTCATATATTTCTGGGTTAGATTTATAACAAGTGGTATCAGAGCACTTTCTTGGGCAAAAAAGTGGAGAATTTTTTTAATTTTTGTAAGATTTCGGGGGAGGCAAGTTTGCAGATCAAATATGTACAGTTTGGTGCAAGATCTACAAAATCTAATTGCATATCTGGATTCTATGTGAAAAAATACTCAATTTAAGAAAAAATCGGTCGAATCAGAGTCCGGATGAAGGAGATATCGCTCATTTAAACATCAGTGGGGTTGTAGACAATTTTTCGGGGCAGCAAGTTTGCAGCACAGATATAGACATCCTGGTGCAAGGTCTAAAAAATCTAATTATAGATCTAGAATCTTTGTGAAAAAATACCTAATTTCAAAAAAACAATTAGTCGAATCGGAGTCCGGATGAGGGAGATATCGTTGATTTAAAATCAGCTCTTTTTGTAGAAATTTTAGGGACGACGGGAGAGTTGCAGCGCAAATCTGAAATTCTAGTGTCGGGATCAGCATTTCTATCACATGGATAGATGCAGAATGGTTGTTCCATTTCCAAAACCATGTTATAATAGGGATTCTCAGAAATATTGACTAAACTGTGACAATTTCAAATTTTCGCCCATTTTTTTGTGATGGCAGGCCTAGATCTGAATTTGGAGGACTTGTATGGATTTGATGGCTCTCATCCAGCCAAATGGCTAGCACAAATGGAGAAATTTTTTAGAGTGAATTACATTAATGATTATGAGACTCAGCTGAATGTGGGACAAATGTACTTGGACAATGAAAGATTGCAATGGTGGTAAAGGCATCAACGTTGCCTTCGAAGGCCCTTGACTTGGGACAAATTCACAAAAGCTCTTATCGACCACTTTGACTATAAAGATAATCTTATGGATAAGCTCACACAGACAGACACACAGCCTAGCGAAGATTTTATTTTTACAGGGAAGAAGGAAACCAAGGAACCTAAAGGGTTATTTTCTGCCGGTATCTCCTTATTACAGGTTCATTGATTGATTCAAGAAGAGAAGATCATTGTTTCTATAAATCTTAGTTGCAAGCATAATTTCATCAATGTTAATTTGACAAAAAAATTGCAAGTTCCCACAAAACACATTGAAAACACACAGGTGGATGATGAGGATGTCCAAGTGTATAAGGATTTGAAGATTTCTATGGATAAGTATGTGTTGCATGGTGATTTTTATACCTCAGAAACAGATAATTTGGATGTTGTTCTGGGATACACGTGGATGGAATCAGTGGGTACTATAAATATTAATGTGCAAAAGAAATTCTTGAAGCTCTGGTATAAAAAGAAGAAAATTACATTACAGAATATTTCCATCAATAAACAGGTAGAGTCTACAGAGGTTGGCACAGAAGATGTTCCAGGGACATACATATCAGATGATGAGCAGTTGATGGTCGACAATCAAACACAAATAGAGGCTGAAGCCTAAAAGGTAACAGGTGCTGACACATCTGATGAGGGTTCAGTGGTTGAAGTCATATTGGAAAAGAAGACACCACAACAGGCACCATAGCAGGGTGAATTAAAGAAAAAGACACTATGGGTTAAAACTTCAACATATCATCACCCACATCACCCCGCAAGAAAACAACCATCAAGATGGCAACCAATTAGCCACACAGACAACAACCCCCGCAAGACAAATAGAGAGGAGCGAAGATCCACCTACTAAGCATCTACACAGAAGAGCTACCAGAGTCAACTTCCATCTCAAGCGAGTGAGCCACCAGCGAGACCGAGGGTTCACCTTTCTCTTGGATGGCTAGATGCACGTGCATGGTACTAGTGGACTACTCTTTTGAGTAGATCTTATTATTTGTGTTCTTCCCATGTTTCGGGGATGAAACATGCTTAGGGGGGTGGAATGTTATATACCTAGGGGGGATAATATGAGGTACCAAGGGAGGTACCCAAGGTAATAATGTAATAATGGGATGGGCCATAGTAATAAATAAGGTGGTTAACCCATATCATGTAAGGGACACAAGTAGTTAGTAATAATGTAATGGGCCCATGGTATTAGTCGATGGTATGAGGGAACCATGGTAATGATCCATGGTATTGTATGTATGAGGCCTATATAGAGGCTAGAGACTCCGTGTCAAGGAATAGTCAAGGATTGTTGTATGTACAGGCATATGGCTTGTGAAGTGTTCTCCTTCCTTAAGGAGTGAATGTATGGTGTTTCCCTACCTTAAGGGTTTGATATCAATAAAGAAGCATTTCTATCTATTCAGATCTTGTTATTCTTGGGTTTATTTATATTTTCATATAAATAAACCCAAAAATAACAAGATCTGAATAGATAGAAATGCTTCTTTATTTATATCAAACCCTTAAGGTAGGGTAACACCATACATTCACTCCTTAAGGAAGGAGAACACTCCACAAGCCATATGTCTGTACATACAACAATCCTTGACTATTCATTGACACGGAGTCTCTAGCCTCTATATAGGCCTCATACATACAATACCATGGACCATTACCATGGTTCCCTCATACCATCGACTAATACCATTTGCCTATTACATTATTACTAACTACTTGTGGTCCCTTACATGATATGGGTTAACCACCTTATTTATTACTATGGCCCATCCCATTATTACATTATTACCTCAGGTACCTCCCTTGGTACCCCATATTATCCCCCCTAGGTATATAACATCAAGCAACCAAGTGAAGGGATTGAGGATATTTGAGAAGAGACTATCAAAGAATTTCTAAATCATATGAATGATTTTGAACATCAAGGAGATATGATGGTTGAACCATCAAGTGAGACCATAGGGTCTTATATTTTTAAAACTGATAGTTTGTATATGATGGCAGATATTGCAGGAGAAAAGCATCCATTTGAACATATCTTCAGAGGAGATAAAGATCTAGAAATAAAAGCTGACAAAGAAAACTTTTCAAAAGAGGAGAAATTTGACTACATACAGAAGAAGGGGTCTATGGATGAGTCTATAGAAGCTATCATGGAGATGAGGAATCAGGATCTTATTCTGATGAAGATGAAGGAATATTATCTAAGGAATGTAATCAAATGAGTTTGATTAATTTTATTGATGAAAACCAAGTGCAGGAGAATATTAATGAAGATAATGGGACAAGGATAACTCTGGGAGAAGAGTTACAGTGGGACAACAAGGAAAAATATATCGAAGAAGAAGAAACCATGTTAGCTAAAAACATAGTAAAATATCATCAATTCACCATGATGATAGGTACAGTGGAAATAACCATGAAAGCTATTGAGATAGTTAGTGAAGAAGAAGAACATCTACTAAAATATGTTAAGGAAGAGGAAGTATATGGGAAAGACTTAGCAAAGGGGGAAAGAACACTAACAAAAGTATGTTTTGTAGAGGATGAGCAATATTTAGAAGCTGTCAAAAGTATGGAGAAGTATCTTTTAGCATATAAAAACTCTAAAATAATGGAGGATGAAGAATGTCTCTTAAATGAGAGAAACAATATTTATTGCAGCAGAAGGAACTTAACAATGCATAGAGGTGTGAGGATGTGACAACACAGGAACAAGTTCTTGTGGAAGAAGGAGATGAAGTTCAGTCTGAAGAGTTGATATGTGAAGCAACAATTGAGACTGTTGAACCTTATGATTCCCAAGCTAATAATTTGTCTGTAAATGCAGGAAACATAAGTGATGATGAAATACTGGGAAAGTGTCACAGAGAAATTGCACCGCTGGAATATTTGGTAGAGAATTCAGAGTATGATAGTATGATTGTAGAAAAAGGAGTTCACTACAGTGGACAAGGGCAGGAAGACATCATTAGGACAGATGGTGTGGAAGAGAGCCTAGTTGACAGTCTCAGGAATTCTTTCAAGAGTTCAAATTAGCATATTGATGTGTTGACAGAGGAGGAAGAAACAGTGTAGCAAACTGAAGTGTTTCCAATGGAAAATAAGGCACAACAGCCTTGTATTTTCAATTTTAAGAAGTGTTTTGAGTGTGGAGGTTTTGTTGCAGGTGCTGGAGGAGATTTGGCACAAGTGAACAACCGAATAAAGGTGAAAGAAGATAATTTTGTGGAAGAATGCAATCCATGGAATAGAGAAGTTAATTTGCTGGAAAGAGTGTTGAACAACCATGATCTAATCATGAAAGAAGCTAAGGATGATAGGGAGATAGCAAGCAAACCAAAAGTTGGAGCAAGTAAAAGAGAAGTCAGCAAATCAACCAAGGTAAAGGTTGAAGCAAGCAAAGTTAAAGTCAATATAGGAGTCACAACAAGCATTGAAACAGGAGAAAATGAAGAAGAAAAAGGAAACCAATAGCAAATTGAAGAACTAGTAGACAACAACAACCTGAAATAAAGAGAAGGAGGTAGAAATATGAAGCAGAAGATGGACCAGTCCAAAGATGTACTGGAGACAGAGATTGAAGAAATGTGGGAGTCGATGATGAAGCAATCCAAATGGAGGAAAATGATAGCAGCAACAAGCAAGATCAATCAGAAGTTGAACCTAATTGATAAGAAGAAGAAAATGGAGCAAAAGACAACAAAAGTGCAACATCAACAAGGGAACAAAGAATGTGGATAGTTACAGACCAAAGTGTGGGATCCAGGAAGACAAAGATCAGAAGACACATGATTAGGAGATCGTGAATCTTTTCTACTTTGGGAGTCTGATGTAGGAGCATTCAACCCAAGGAAACTCATTGTAATTAAGTAGACATAGAGGGGTCATGTATTTTTAGGAAATAGTTTTCCTAAGTCTCAAATTAATGTAATATATAGGCCTTTAAGTGATTTAATTAGATATGTGAGAGGAAATTGTAAGTACCCTTGAATAAATAAGGACATAAGTGGCAATAATAACAAAAGAGCCTAAAGTCAACTAGGACTTTTAGAATAGCTAATGATTGTAGGAGTGAGAGAGTTTTTAGGCATTAAATGGAGAATAGACGTCGACCATTGAGCTGAATAAGGGGACAAATCTGTTTAAACCAGAGAGAAAGATGGAATGGTTAAAAGCCTTGAGGAGACTTATTAAATGTAATACTATGACATATGTATTCTGTAGCGAGCTTTAGGGCTTCAGTTTAGTGATTCAAGGAAATGGTGTGATCGGATCCTTCACAGTGATCCGATCTGATGTTTTGATATAAACATATGTGTGATGGACCTGCACATTCAATAGGATATATAGAGAAATGGTTAAAAACTGTGAAATCAGAGATAGATGCAATGTAGTCGAGAAGAGGCCGCAACATTGAAGAATTGGCCTATGTGAGACTCAGAGTCTAAGATATGTAATTTTATATGTATATTAATATATGGAAATATTATTTCCTAACTGGGTCAGTATGCTGAAGAAGTATTTCATGTATGAACTACTTCTGAATTGTAGTCTCTGCAACAGGTTACAGGCATAATTATAAAGGATGGAGAGGGATGGAGTGATTCAGAGGAATCACAATGGATTTTGAATCTAAGTGAAAAGATAGAGGAAGCTCTAGAGGAATGGCGAAGCAAGGATACGCTTAAAAATTAAGTTCAGAGAACTTGAACAGTGGAAGGTAGAGTTTCGAGGAACTACACGAGAGAGGAATGATTCAGAGAAATCAAAACAAAACATTGAGTCCATCTGAAGGATATAAGAGGACATTGATCAAAAAGCATACGAAGTTAAGCTCAGATCAGAGTGGTGCAGTGGAACAAGGAGAAATAACTTCTGAAGAACCCAAAAGACCCGCAGAGACCATTAAAATGGCGTAAAAACTAAGTAAAGGGATGAGCAGAGAAGTGAAGTGTTAATCACTCAGGAGCCATTAGTTCTATGAGATCAATGGTCTAGGTTGTATCACATCGGCGGATTGGCGGAGGCATCAAAATCGGTGAGTGACTGTTGATTGATCATGGACTGTTGGATCTGGATCAGATCAACAATCATGATCAAAATCACAATCGTATTTCAGCAAAGATAAATGACAGCGACAATGGAAAGGAGCATAGTGATATGTCGATAGCAATATTGACGATATGTGATAATCAACGATCGGAGGTGTCGATATTTCAAGGAGTGGTTCCGATGATAGTTATGAATGCGGGATTAGGAAATTTGAAGTCCCTTCTTATATAGGTCGGAGCAGAGTATTCCTTGTATTTTGTATAAGGGCTATGTCAAAGGTTTCAACCCTAAGTATGACTTAAAGGTTCTGATAGTTGAATATCGAAGTCGGAGGGGTGATGCAACCAAATATGTGGTGTACCCACGATAGGAGCGAATGGTGCAGAGTCCGTATAAAAGCGGAGCAAGGTATGTTTGCATGGTATTTCCTTTGTAAAAGATTTCTAAATGGAAATTAGTACCGATAAGGATTTTGTGTTTTAATATATATGTAACCAAGGCTATGAGAGGGTTGTTATATATATAGGGTTAAATAAAAGGGTTGAAGGGTTTTAATTCTCGATATAAAGATTTGGCAGGGTGATTGGGTTCCGATATAAAGGAACCAAGACAAAAACGGCCTTAACCATTTGGCATTTGTGAGGTTGAAGTTTTGACTCCTTTGAAGAGTCAAACACCTGTAACAGAAGTGTGGATACATATTTATGCATACTGTGGGTACGTGCAGGTGTTACCCTGCACCAGATTTCCTATTTTCTTAGTGTATTTCTCTGAGAAAAGAAAGAATGTTGTTTCTACGGATTTCAAAGTCCCGTTGACCCATTCCATTATAGAACAGGTGGCCACCATCCCTGAAAGAATTTAGCAATGATTGCTAGCACTCAAAGGGGGATCTGAGCGGACAGAGGTCGGGAAGCTAGAGAGCATGAGAAGGAGAAATGAATAGACAGTGCTGATTAGCTTTAAAGCCACACAAAAATAGCAAACAGAGACATGCAATGCTGAGATAGAGCAATAGAGACAAAGAGTCAGTGAGGAGAGTCTGTGTACTCGAAAGAGACTTGGAGGATCCAAGTAAAGCCTAATGTTTTGTATCTGTTGTGTGAGGCTCAATTTGAGCTCACTGTTGTAAAACTCTATTTTTGAAGACATAATAGAGAGGTCACCACTAAAGGCTAGACCAGGAGACATAGCCCAGGAGTGTTGGGTGAACTCCTTATTAAACTTGTTGTGTTTATATGTGTTTGCCTATTATGTTCTTTAACTGCTTCATTGTCTATGTATTTCGCAATCTTATCGATACATTGCACAAAGTAACATAGGCATATTCAAGCAGATGAGTCTGTAATACCTTAATAATTGTCTAAGAACTCACAATAAAATGAAACAGGAAGGAGTGTTAAACTCCCAAGGGCTCTCTGTCCTCCATTGATAACTTTAGAGCTTCCGCTAAGCTAACTAACCCCTTCAAAATTTGCAGAATTCCACTAAACTTCCACTAATCTGGACCTGATGGTAAAACAAACCATAGTTTAAAAGAATTTAAAATCTGCCCTTCTAAAGATTCGTCAGCCCCTTTTCACTAGTGATCTATTCAAGATCAAATAGTCACAACACTTCCGGACATTGAAACTTACTCCTCGTCTATCAACTGTCAATCTCACACTCCACCAGATCTAATGGCTCACACGTATTTCAGCTAGTGAACTTGCACACTCCATATCCACCCAAAAAGTGGTTTCTCTTTCTCACCTCGTTGTTACATGTCACTGTGTGAGTGGAATCAGAGCCAACTGGGAATTACCAATTATAGCTTTTCACAAACTTATAATTCTCTACCATACTTTAATATAAAATTGAATATGTAAATTTAGTATTTTTTTTTTTTATATATAAAACATGTAGCATACAAATTTACTAAGTATACCAATCTTACTATACCATTTGTAACTAGATAATTTTTATAGGCAATTTATTAGTTTATTGTTTTATACATAAACTTTAAAATTTAAATTTACTTTCTATTCTATTGAGAAATGTAAACTTACCTTTACTACTATTTTATAGTTTTTTCATGTAAATTTAATTATTTATTCTAAGAAAAATGCACCTTTACTATTTGCAACTTTACTATTTGCAACTGTACTTCAATATAAAAATAACATAATAAACTTACTTATTATTTTATTCGCAAGCGAAAACATACCTTTAGGTAATTGCAATTTCTCATATATATATATATATATATATATATATATATATAAGTTGCCCTTTTTCTATATATATATATATATATATAAGTTGCCCTTTTTCTATACCTTATTATAGGAGTTATGAATTTACAACTAACATTTTCCATTTTTTATTTTTTTATAGTTTTTTTAATATTGGAATTATCCCTTTTCTATTTTTTCATAAGAGTTATCCATTTTAAACTAAAGTTTTCCATTTTATAATTTATTGTAATATAGAAGTTATTGTTTTTCTATTTTTTTATTCACAAGTGCAAACTTCTCTTTAGATATTCTCATTTTATGATTTTTTGTAATATAGAAGTTGTCATTTTTCTATGATTTTTTATAGGATTTATGCATTTGCAACTAAAGCTTCCCATTTTATATTTTCTATTATTTTTTTGTAATATTGGATTTATCTTTTTTTTTTCTATTTTTCGTAAGAGTTATCCATTTTAAACTAAATTTTTCCATTTAATATAGAAGTTACTATTTTTTTATTTTTTTGTATAAAATTTTTGGATTTTCCATTTAATATAGAAGTTAGATCTAAGACTCTTTTCATCCATGTTGTAGATATATACCTTTCGAATTAATCACATTATCAGGATTTGGTCGATGTTTCAAACCAACTAATGTGGACCCCTAACAACTAGTTTCCTAACAAAATATACTATTATTTTAATAAACAACGCTTATTATCAATAATATTTTACCTACGTAATTAACTAATTTAACTGATCTACGAACGACTAGTTTTCAAGAGCGGACTTTTGGCAATGATGCATCCATGCTATTTATTCCTTAAGATCAATTGTTTCTTCACCTTGTCATAAGGATGGACCACATTAGTTGGTTTGAAACGTCGCCCAAATCCTGATAATGTGATTAATCCGAAAGACATCTATATACAATATAGAAGTTACTGTTCCTCTATTTTTTGTATAAAGTTGTGGATTTGCAGCTCAGGTTTACCATTTCATAACTTTTATAATTTTTATAATATTTGATATCTATTTTTTTCTATTTTTCTTATAGGAGTTATCCATTTAACAATTAAATTTGTTAGTTTATAATTTTTTCCTATATAGAAGTTAAGGTTTCTTGTTTTTTTTATAGAGGAGTTACCAATTTGCAACTAATTTACTATTTTATAATTTTTTTTTTTGTTAAACTTGGCAGGTCCATTCCATTTTCTATTAGACAATAAGCAAGTTTACACTGCACAGATTAACCAAGTGGCCTCAACTTGCCCGAAAGGGAAACCAAGTATGTTGGCCACCAGTCAACGTTATAAGCCATCCAAAAACAATACTCTCTTAATCTTTCCAACCAAGCTAGATATGTGTCTATCTCATGTCTATATGCTACATAACTTAAAAAACTAACATTTGCAACATGAAAAGTAAAAGCTAACCACATGAAAAAAATTATGCATGGCTAGAATTCTAATCCTTTTGATCTCCGAGGCAGATGTGACGGGTGTTGGATCCTCAACAGATGTCCCTAGCATACCACAAAGCTCTATAATGCAAATGATGCGGTAGTCGATTCTATCCATCATAATATCCTATTTATGTAGTTGGAAGCATATTTTCTCCATATCCTTCTTATAGTTCTTCATTCCCTGTAGAGTCACTGCCATACCACAGATATATGCTCCATCGCCTTGCCTAGTAAACTCTTCATTAACAATATAGGTGCACTGTTTGCTTCAACTGTGTGTTTCTCTGAAGGGTGTTACTCGGATTCGGAACTAGAGTCCTCCAATTATCCATCTCTTCCTCCGTCTCACTCCCATGTTTTACCTCCTCTTCCCATTCTTCCAGTAGTTTTCGAATGCCAGCATCTGTCCCCCCTCAGTAAGCCTTCGCTGCTTCGGTGATGAGGTTTTCTATTGATTTCCGACCCTTGCGTGTTTTTGACATGCTCAACCCCTTATCCTTCCTGGGTGTCAGGCCTCTCCTTCTATGCCCACGACCCCTCGTAGCACGAGCCATAACGTGTTTTGCAAAACACTGATGACACCTAGAATAAGTAAGAATAAAACACAAAATTTTCGTCATACAACACCTCGTTAGTTCATGATTCTTCTCTCCGCCGTCTCTCACGTATTCATGTTGGTGTGGGTTGAAGCCCATAGTGTCGAAAGGGAAGGTCCTTGTCCCTTACCCCTTGGACCACCTTTGATCCCATCCCCCTTAGAATTGTTTGTATATAGGCCATCCCTTCCTGACCCAAACCAAACACACAACCCCTCCTTGACTCTAGTACCATGCTTGTGATAATTCCAGTCCCTTACTCCCTCGACCTAGGGATGAGTCATTTTGCCTCTTAGGTCCCCCCGATTGGGTTTCCACTCAAGGTTTCTGGCCTTGACATCATTCCTGTAAGGTTTCTAGCTACCCCAGTGGTTGTTTTGCGAGCCAGGGCATGGCTACATCCCCAACCCCCTACCATCTGCTTTCCCCTGCCCCTCTCTACAAACCTCTACCCCTCATGCATTTCGATGCCACTACCAAGCTTCCCCTTGTCATTATTTATAGCGTGTCGAGCTTCCCGACCACACAACAAGCATTTCCCCCCCTAGCAATCATGGATTTTACCCCTTTGTAGAAAGTATACAAACAAAACCAGGCCATGGCAAGCAATTGCTTGCCCCATTGCTAGCAACAGTTTTCCACGGCCCAAAATTTTCTACCTAATTCCCCTCATTTCGCCTCGACAAAACCCCAACCATAACATAATTTCAATGGTGAATCAAAGTCGAATTACATACCCAGAGTCTGCAGTTGTCTGTCGTCGACCTTCATTCTTCTTGTTCCAGCGTCCTCCCATTGCATTTTAGTGCCACCCTTCGCCACAAGCTTTCTTCCTTACACTGCATGTCGAATACCCTCTCATGCCCACATACTCAGCGTTATCTCTTGTCCTGCCACCTTGCCCACTTCCCGAGCATGCATTCATCCCAAGGGTCACCGCACTCCGTGCCTTGAGCATGTGGGGGATGACTGTATTAAGTGCCCTAGTACTATACATGATTGCATCCAAGCTGTCCCAACTGGTGGCCCGCATCCCAATCAAGTTACTATTTTATAATTAGTGTTAAGATAAAAGTTATCATTTTTTTTTTAATTGCAGTTTGCCATTATATAGAAATTACTAACGAGTTATCCATTTACAACGAACTTTGTCAATTTATAAATTTTTCCAATATAGAAATCACTATTTTTTTTATATATATAAGAGATAATAGTTTTTAACCAATTCATTGTTTTAAAATTTTTGTTAAAATAAAAGTTATCTTTTTTTAATTGCAATTTGCTATTATATAGAAATTACTAAGTCAAGGCTCTCAATTAAACATCTTGATTGATTGTTTCAAAGGGTAGACTTAAAAATCAAATTTGAGTCACATCCACTTGA
Source organism: Pinus taeda (assembly GCA_000404065.3). NCBI lineage: Eukaryota > Viridiplantae > Streptophyta > Pinopsida > Pinales > Pinaceae > Pinus > Pinus taeda. Next base: position 43,603 of record APFE030116549.1, read on the forward strand.
GCAATGATGTATCCGAGATATGTATTTGATTCAATAATTTTTACATTTTAGGATTAGCAATTTATTTTCGATTATACACAAATATGTCCTCTAACAATTTGTCCATAATAATAAAATAAGACAGTATAACCAAATTTCTAACCATATTTGCCATTTTATAGCCCAATTTAATAAGAAGTGTCTTTTTTTATATAATATAAGAATTATAGTTTTTTTAATATTTTTATAAAAAATTATTGTTTTCCAGTTTTCCAGTTTTCTAATTTATGCTCGTACAAGAAAATTACCATATTTTTTTGGCATGAAAAAATCATAAAACCTAATTAATCCTAGCATTAAGGCTAAATGATCCCTGCATTATTTCAAATTTCAAATTTTGACATGTCGTGCTACCATTAGAAAAAGCGATTTTCAGTCCTCCGTGTTTCTTGCTACATTTTATTGTTCTATGCGCCTGCACTCCACCTCGGCCTCGGGTTACCTGCAACAATTTTGACAGTTCTTGTACGATTTCGGATGCCTATGGCACCTGGCCAGATAGAGTACCCTACAAAGCCTCCATGGTTATCTACTCTTCTATAGAAGAAGATATTTTACATGCGGTGGTCAACAGTGCGAGGAAGAAATTGTGGATGAAGGTGGTCGCTGGCTTTTCGCACACAATTCCCAGGTTAGCCTGCCCCGGTTCGGGAGATGTTGCTGGGATTCTAATCAGTACCCAAAATTACAAGAATTACGTCACAGTGGATAAAGTCGCCATGAATGTGACTGCAGACAGCGGTGTCGGACTGAGATACCTCCTTGACGCGGTGTCTGCATCGGGTTTGGCTCTGGCGGCGGCGCCCTATTGGGACGCCCTTACCTTGGATAGGCTATTGACCACGAGTTCAGAATCCACAAACGCACACTGTTCGTCGAATCAGTAGGAGCAGCACAGTGTGGATGCTCGACACAAGCCGGTGGAAAGCTTTGACTAAAATCATGCACGGTGACGTACCGAATTGGAAAATGACGAATTATTATTTCTACCGAATCAAATCAGCGAATTAACGATTTTTTTTTGCCGGTACGGCCGAACTTGGTAGCTATGGGTCTCATGCCTTTTGATAACGGTGTGGTCACATAAGTGGCTATAAATTCTGAATGAATCATGATAGATTGAGTGTTGGTCTGCATTTTCTAAAACAAAATGGACACACCAATTTACTTTACTGACTTTTGTTCACTTTAATTGTGTGATTTGCAATCGATAAATCAATGTGGAATCAGCTTCCCACTCACGTCAACGACTTGCAGTTCCGTTGTTTAATGTTGTGAATACAGTTCATAAGTCGGTCTAATGTTATATTAATTATGACACACAATATGTAACGTGTGAGTTGACAAATTTTGGATGGTAGTCTTCCTATTTATAAGCAGCCTTATCGCTTCTATTTATAAAATAGAGTGACATTTTGAATTCTGTATGGGAGTCGTCCTTAGAAAGCACGTTCCAGGGGACAAAGAAATTTATAGTGATCAACCACTTTGAAGTTTTAAAAAACATATAAAATATTAGGTTAAGTTCCTTCACACAATATCTCGCGACAAAATAACTAATGCATTTCGTGCCCATTAATCCGGTACCTTACGTGAGCAAATTGCTTTGTAATACTCAAAGTTGAATCAACCTCTCATACTCAACGAATTCTCGCATTCTCTAAACAATCTCCTTTTGAAACTATAACAAAAATAAATCTGATTGATTGATACTATGGCAAGTATTAATATCATAATTCGTCGAGATTATTGTGTGCATGGAATTCATTGTCAATAAACGTCGATCACCTCGCTGTTGGATTACTTATTTCCCCTTTTTTTATAACACTTCCTGCAAGCTATTCCTACAACACATATGCTGTAACTTGGTTTAACATCAATTTTCTCCATCGATTACCAAAAAGGCAAACAAATGAGAGACTACTATTCAACGTTCACTCATATTCTTACATTACAATAAGTTTAATATATTAAAATATAAAAGAACTCATATTATAATTATTTGCTAGGAAAATATCATTAAAATATAAAATAAATTAAGAATATCATTGCATACTCAGTACACCTACCAATTAACGTGACTGTGACTCTTTTAAACAACGTTATCTTTCATAAAAGTCTCACTAAATAAGATAATATAAAATAGACCATAAAAGTAAAATTGATAAGTTTGTTGCATGGTCAGTTCTACCAAACAGCTGATAAGTGGTGGGCAAAATTCATATAACGTGTACACATAGGCATTCACAATACCCTTGTAAACAACGTTATCTTTCATAAAACGTATCTGTAAATAAAATAATCTAAAATAGTTAATAAGAAATATTTCATAAGTATGTTGCATTTTCAATGTTAATGAACAGAGCTGACCACAGGTTGTGAAGTTTATATAAATATTATATAAATTAAATAATTATATTAAAAATAAATAAATTGATTGAATAATATTTCGTAAAAGTTGATTGTTTTTAATCATAAATAGAACACTACTTCTTTAAACAAAGTTTCCTCCGATGAAAGATGTTATAAAATAAAATTAATAAAAATTGACGAGATTGTTGCATGTCCAATGTCCCTAGAAATATGATTCAACTCACAACAGCCAACGTTCACCACTTGTTTAACCGTTTTACATGAACCATGACGGATACACGTTTTACATGAACCATGACGGATATACGGTGGCCTGTACTGTTTTTATTTTGCATGATTCATGTCAAATTCATAGCTGACCTTTATATTTAGAAGCCAAGTGCAACATTTGTTTACTTTAATTGTGTGATATAAATTGATGTGAAATTGAACTTCTCACTTATGTTTTGATATTAACTATCTTTATATAATAATGGAACATTTTGGTCGACATAAATAGATGCGGAATATGTTATATGATGTAACTTGAATTATGCCATTAAATGAAATGAAATTATTTTATTTTATTTTTTAATTAAAAAATATATATTCACCATATAATCTTATTATTACTCATTTGAATTTCTTAATTAACTTATATGTGTTGTGCAAATACTGAACTCTAGTAATTTTTGAAAAATAAGTGAATACATTTGGGAGCATTGCAAATTAAAAACAAAATATTCAACATAGAAATGTATGATATCTAATATAGAAATAAAGTTTTAAAAAAAATTACGTTTAAATTATTGTTTATGGTTGTATTAAGAAATTAAATATTATTAAGTTTAATTTGTAATATCAAACAAACTCTAAGAATATTTAATATAAAAATAAACTTTTGAATAAGAATTACGTTTAAATTATTGTTTATTGTTGTATTAAGAAATCAAGTACTATTAAGTTTAATTTGTAACATTGAGAAAACCCTAAATTTATTAGAGTAAACCATATAGTTGAAATTCTAAAAAAAATTACAAAATAAATTCCCCAATAAATTCTTAGAGAGCCCAATGATGCCAATACAAGACAATATTTTGAAGACTAAAGGATAAGGTTTAAAGGGGAATAATAATAGAGAGGAAGCAAACATGTAGTTCATTGGTACAAAACGTAAGTTAATTATAATGCACTGAATCAAAAAAAAGAAAAAAATTGACATCATAGGGTAGCTCAAGCTGTTACCCTTTCTAGTGACAATATGCAACATGCAACTTACCAAGAGCTCTAGTTTGAATATGCTTATCGTGCCTGACTTTTCTTTACAGCTGGAACACTTTTGTATGCAATAAGACATGCATCATATATTCATCAACAACATTTAATTGTTGCAACCTTTCATCTTATACTTTGGTGAGATCCATGTCAAGAAGGGTTTCCATCATAAATGAGTTGTATATGAACTCAATAGATAATAAGGCCTTCCTTTCATATATCAAACTTATATGGGACGAACCTAATGGTGGAAAACTATTCTAGCTAGAATCAACACGATATTTGGAGGTGGCATATGGGTTATATGTCCCAGCTAAAGAAGAACTTGCTCTTAGTCTCAACTATGGAGGATGCAATGTATGATGTTGAGTTCTAGAAAAGTCAAGTATTTATATGTTTAGAGGGAGTTGTCCTAGACAATACGATAAATAAGATTGAGAGCGAGAGATCGAGGCCAAGGAATAGTGGAGTAGTAAATGTGGGCGAGCTCAACAGAGGAGACAAGTTAATGTTGTAGAGTAATGGGGACATAGGGTGATAAATCTGGAAGGTAAATATGTTTTTTTAGTGTATATTCAATTTTTATTAATGTAGGTATTCTCAAAAGTATGTATAATGGGTACTCATTGGATCTAGAATTTAATTCCACATACAACAGGTGCTTACACTTGAAATTTGACTAAACCTATAAAGAGATAAGTTAAAAATATAATTAAAAAATTAGTTTTCCTCTTTTCCCTACAAAATTCATAACTCCTAAATTCATTGTAACTTCCTCTTCACTCTCACATAGTCTTCTATATTTTTCTCACACATAATAATACCCATATGTAATACAATTCTGAGGCTTTATTTATAGGGAAAAATATCCTTAATTAACATAACCTCTACTGCCATATCTTGCGCTTAATGAATGACTCAACTTAAAGATTTCTCTATTGAGCATTAAAACAAACCCTCTATCAAGCTCATGTTTAACCCGAAGTTATTTAAGAACTCGATGGAGCCATTTTTTAAAATTTTGTGCCAATACATTTAGGCACAAACTAAAAAGTGGAGGTGTGATGTGACTCATTGGTTGGTATGCCAGATGCCACTATAATGGTTGGATACAGATTGCTTGAGGGCAAGCCCATAAATTTATTTATTTATTTTTATAATAAGTTCATTGAATAACATCAAAATATCTAATACAAATTCGTTACTTTCATTATCGAAAACAAAAAATTAAGATCGCTCATAAAACACACGTAAAATGTGTAAAAAAAATCACTCATAAAACATACGTAAAATGCTTAAAATTTTATATTTTTTAGTTTGAGAAATTTACCAAGATTGACTGTGGTAATTAAATTAAAAAAAACATTAATTCACATGAAGCAGAGGTACATGAATGCTTATGTTCTCGAAAGACATTAATAAACTGAGGTAAAGTAAATATGTTTACTACAAATTATTTATGAGTTATTATCTAACTAGTGAGAATAATTTTTACTTGTGTAATGCAACGAACTGATTTACGAATGATTAAAGAAGGATAGAATTAATAAACATGATTTATGAAATGATTAAAGAAAAATAGAATTATAAATATATATTATAATATATATAAGTTAATATTTGACGATCATTTTATTAATTAAAAATATATTTTCCGCTTACGCGTATAATTGCTCTTAACAGCTGTAAAAATACTTAGAGAACATATAAGATATTACCTAAATTGTGATTCAATATTTCAAAATAAACAAATAATAAAAACATATAAGTATTAGCTAAATTTACATTTCATATTTCACAAATGAACTAAATATTTAAAATTATTTTTAAAAACTTATAAGATATTAAGCTAAATTTTGCATAATATTTCAGGAGAAATTAAACTAATATATTTAAATAATATTTAACGACAAATAACTAATATGAAATAAACTATATTTTAAAAATATTTAACGAAGCCTATAAAGTAGGAGGTAAATTTAAATTAATATTTCAAAAAAAATAAACTATTGACCAAGGTGTGTCTTAGATAGAATTAAGTACTAACTATGTATATAGAAATGTTTCGAGTAGAAAATAAATGCTTTTTATGCTAGAAGTTTTTGAGCTAAAAATAAATACATTCGTTTAGCCCAGAGCAGAGATATGGCGAAGAAATCCATTGTATTATTATTGTATTTTATTATTGTTTATATATATAAAGATGTTAGATTTTAAGTTTCCGTGACGTTCAAACTCGAAAAGAAGTTTATCATTCAACTTAATTAGAAAATTAATAAATGAAAGATATAAGATTATATAAAATTACAATTCAAATATATAATAACAATAATTTAATATAAAAAAATAAAATGTGCAAAATTTATAAGAATTAGATTAAGTCGACTAAATGCAAAACTATAAATTGCTTATGATTTTATTATATATATTTACTTAGTACTAGAGGTGGAAAAAACATTTTATATGATATTTATATTAATAGAGTTGGAAAAAACATGTGTGAGTTTTAAGTTATTGTTATATTATAGATATCTGGAATTTATTGTTATATTATTGATATTTTTGCAAAATTACTTTACTATTAAACATTTTTGTTTAGATAAGTAATTAGTTTCCAAATAATACATTAAATATGTTTTATACTGTGGAAATTTTCTTTTGGAAAAGTTTCTTTCCAAAATCTGGTTGCCTATACTTCATTGTTTATTTATTTCTTGCAAACATATTAACGTTATTAATTTCTTGCAAATATATGAACGAAATTTACATTATAAAAATAACTTATTAACCGGAAAGATTGAGTTTGCTGCCAAGTCCCTCATACTGTCTACTGCATTTTCCCGTTTATTGTTGGCTTCTCATACTGTCTAATGCATTTTCCGGTTTATTGTTAGCTTATGGCGGTGTGGGCCTCAATAAATAGCCACTCTATATAGTTAGGTTTGATAAAGTTGCAATAATATTCTAATAATATCACTATTCTTCATGTCAAAATGTTGTAATAAAATTTGTACACCTGCCAAACAACGAACGTATTTCTAAATTTCTAACCTATAAAATAAATTAATTGAATGATTAATTGAGATGGCTGCAAGTTCAATGGAGTATTCCGTAAATCACATGAAACAAAGGAGGACCAATTTCTTTATGCCATTGCATAATGGTTGTACAGAGTATAAATTTTTATGTTATTGATGGTAGATTTCATAAATATATTTTGGAAATTGAGATTAGAAAAGAGGTGAATTATTTAATCTTCAAGATTTAAAAATATTTCCTGAATAAATAAAAAAGTACTAATGGTATAATAATTATATAATGAACGCATAAATTTTATTGTTATTGAATTGTAAATTTAGGATATATTTTGGAATTGAAATCAGGAAAAAAATCAATTATTTAATATTCAAAAATTTAAAAAATATTTTTAATTGTAAATTTAGAAATTTAAAATCTAACTATTAAAAATAAATCAATTGTTTTACCCACTCTTCCAGTCAAATTCAAAGATATTCCCTAAATCTATAACCACCCTAAATTCAACATCTTGTACATGAACCATGACAGGTTTCACAATAAATTCAACATATTATACATGAACCCTGACAGGTTTCACCATAAATTCAACACATTGTACATGAACCATGACAGATTTGTAGTTATCACGCGTTTTGATAAGTGTAGTGATATAAGTGGCTATAAATACTGAATGAATCATGATAAATTCAGTGTTGGTCTGGATTTCTAAAACAAAATCGAAACACTAGTTTACTTTTCTGACTTCTGTTCATTTTAATTGTGTGATTTGCCATAGATAGATCAATGTGGAATCAGCTTCCCACTCACGTCAACAACTTGCAGTTCCCTTGTTTAATTGCATGAATGCAGTTCATAAATCACCCTAATTTTATATTAATTATGACATATAATATGTAACGTGCGAGGTGACAAATTTTGGATGGTAGACTTCCTGTTTATAAGCAGCCTTATCGCTTCTATTTATAAAAAGAAGAGACATTATCAATTCTGTATGGAAGTCGTCCTTATAAAGCAGGTTCTAGGGAGAAAGAAATTTAGAGTGATCCACCAATTGATCTCAAAAAAAACATATTTAATATTACGTTAAGTTCCTTCACACAATATCTCTCCACAAAATAAGTAATGCTTTTGCTGCCCATTTATCCTATACCTTACGTGAGCAAATTGCTTTGTAATACTCAAAGTTTCACATCAATATTCTCCTTCGATTACCAACAAGCCAAACAAATGACAGACTCTCTTCTCAATCATTATACTATTCAACTTTGACTTATATTCTTAAGTTACCATAAGTTTAATATATTAAAATATAAAAAACTCATATTATAATGATTTGCTAGGAAAATATCATTAAACTTATAAACAACGTTATCTTTCATAAAAGTCTCACTAAATAAGATAATATAAAATAGACAATAAAAGTAAAATTGATAAGTTTGTTGCATGGTCAGTTCTACCAAACAGCTGATAAGTGGTGGGCAAAATTCATATAACGTGTACACCTACGCATTCACAATACCCTTGTAAACAACGTTATCTTTCATAAAACGTATCTGTAAATAAAATAATCTAAAATAGTTAATAAGAAATATTTCATAAGTATGTTGCATTTTCAATGTTAATGAACAGAGCTGACCACAGGTGGGAAAGTTTATATAAATATTATATAAATTAAATAATTATATTAAAAATAAATAAATTGATTGAATAATATTTCATAAAAGTTGATTGTTTTTAATCATAAACAGAACACTACTTCTTTAAACAAAGTTTCCTTCGATGAAAGATGTTATAAAATAAAATTAATAAAAATTGACGAGATTGTTGCATGTCCAATGTCCCCAGAAATATGTTTCAACTTGCAACAGCCAACATTGACCACTTGTTTAACTGTTTTACATGAACCAAGACGGATACACGGTGGCCTGTACTGCTTTTATTTTGCATGATTCATGTCAAATTCATAGCTGACCTTTATATTTAGAAGCCAAATGCAACATTTGTTTACTTTGATTGTGTGATATAAATTGATATGAAATTGAAGTTCTCACTTATGTTTTGATATTAACTATTTATATAATAATTTAATATTTTGGTCGACATAAATAGATGCGGAATATGTTATATGATGTAACTTGAATTATGCAATTAAATGAAGCTATTTTTTTAATTAAAATATATTTTATCATATATCTTATTATTAATCATTGAATTTCTAATCATTGTATGTGTTGGAAAATACCTGAACTCTAAGTCATTGTTTGAAAAATAAGTGAACACATTTGGGAGTATTGCAAAGTAAAAGCATAATATTGAACACAAAAATGTATTTATAAAGATATCTAATATAAAAATAAAGTTTAAAAAAATACATTTAAATTATTGTTTATTGTTGTATTAAGAAATCAAGTACTATTAAGTTTAATTTCTAATATTGAGGAAACCCTAAGTTAGAAATTAAACTTAACCACACTAGTTGGTCCTGACGATGAACCACACTAGTTGGTTCGAAACGCGTCAACAAAAGATTTATTATGTGATTTTGCCGAAAGTTCTCTAAACAAATCAAGTACTATTAAGTTTAATTTGTAACATTTGTAACATCGAGGGAAGGTTAAGAATACTTAATATAAAAATGAAGTTTTAATAAGAATTATGTTTAAATTATTGTTTATTATTGTATTAAGAAATCAAGTACTATTAAGTTTAATTTCTAACATTGAGACCTACAGTTAATTGAGTAAACTATTATAGTTGAAAATTCTCATAAAAAAAATTACAGTGTTAAGAAACTTAATATAAAAATGAGTTTTAATAGAATTATGTTTAAATTATTTTTTATGTTGTATCAGAAATCCAGTTACTAATTAAGTTTAATTTGTAACATTGAGGGAAACCCTAGTTATAATTAGAGTAAACTATATAGTTGAAATTCTCATAAAAAAATTACAAAATCAATTCCACGATAAATTCTTACAGGGTGCAATGATGCCAATGATGCCAATACAAGATAATATTTTGAAGACTAAAGGATAAGGTTTGAAGAGGAAGAATAATAGAGAGTAAGCAAACATCTAGGTTATTGGTACAAAATGCAAGTTAATTATAATGCACTGAATCAAAAAAAAATAAAAAAAAATGACATTATAGGAGAGCTCAAGCTATTACTCTCTCTCTAGTGACAATATGTGAGATACAACTTACCAAGCAAATATCACATCCATCCTGGAAGGCTCTAGTTTGAATATGCTTACCGTGCCTAATTTTTCTTCGCAGCTAGAACACTTAAGTATGCAATAAGACATGCATCATATATTCATCAAGTGCATTTAATTATTGCAACCTTTCATCTTATACTTTGGTGAGATCCATGTCAAGAAGGGTTTCCATCATAAATTTGTTGTATATGAACTCAATAGATAATAAGACCTTCCTTTGATATATTAATTCATAGGGGATGAACCTAATGGTGGAAAACTATTCCAGCTAGAATCATGAGGATCTTTGGAGACGACATAGGTGTTATATGTCCCATAGCTAAAGAAGGACTTTCTCTTAGTCTCACCTCTAGAGGGTGCAAGGTATGATGTTGAGTTCTAGAAAAGTCATGTATTTATATGTTTAGAGGGAGTTGTCCTAGCACTACGATAAATAAGAATGAGAGCAAGAGATCGAGGCCAAGGCCTAGTGGACTAGTAAATGTGGGCGAGTTAAATAGAGGAGACAAGTTAATATTGTAGAGTAATGGGGATATAGGGTGATAAATCTTGAAGGAAAATATGTCTTTTTAACATATATTCAATTTTTATCAATGTGGGTATTCTCAAAAGTATGTAAAATGGGTACTCATTGGATCTAGATTTTAGTTCCACATACAACAAGTGCTTACACTTGAAATTTGAGTAAACCTACAAAGAAATAAGCTAAAAATATAATTAGAAAATTAGTTTTCTTATTTTCCCTACAAAATTCATAACTCTTAAATTCACTATAACTTCCTCTTCACTCTCACATAGTCTTCTATATTTTTCTCACACATAATAATACCCATATGCAATACAATTTTGAGGGTTTCCTTCTAGGGAAAAATATCCTAAATTAACATAACTTCTACTGCCAGATTTTCTGCTTAATGAATGAATCAACTTAAAAATTTTTCTATCGAGCATTAAAACAAACCTTCTATTGAGCTCATGTTTAACCCGAGGTTATTTAGGAGATCAATCGAGCCATTTTTTGAAATTTCGTGCCAATACATCTTGTGCACAAACTAAAAAAGTTGAGGTGTGATGTGACTCCTTGTTTAGCATTCGATATGCCATTAGATGCGGATTGCTTGAAGGCAGGTCCATAAATTTATTTATTTATTTATTTTTGTAATAAGTTTATTGAATAACATCAAAATCTCTAATGCAAAATGGGTGAAAAAAATCACTCATAAAACAGAGATAAAATGCTTAAAATTCTATATTTATTTTTTTATAGTTTGAGAAATTTACCGAGCATTACTGTGGAAATTAAGTAAAAAAACAATAGTTCAAATAAAGCCAAAGGTACATGAATGCTTATGTTCTCCAAGGACATTAATAAACTGAGGTAAGGTAAATATGTTTACTGCAAATTATTTATGAGTTATTATCTAATTAGTAAGACTAATTTTTAGTTATATAATGTAACAAAATGATTTACGAATTGATTAAGAAGAATAGAATTAATAAACATGATTTTGATTATGAATGGATTAAGAAAGATAAATTAATAATTAAATATATTATAATATATAAATTTAATATTAACCTTTTAAAATTTATTAATAAATATAAAATATATCTAAAAGTGTTTTCCACTTATCCCATAATTTTTAACAGGCTCTTAACAATATTTTAAGAAACCTGTAAGATTATCATTCACTATATCACAAATAAACAAATATGTAAAGAAACTTATAGATTTAGCTAATTTATATTCCCGCATTTCACTAATAAAACTAATATTTGTAAAAATATTTTTAAAAACTTATAGGTAAATTTACATGCGATTATTCACGAGTCAACTAATATTTGTGAAAATATTTTAAAACTTAGAATATAAGCTAATTTGCATTAGATTATTTCACAAATAAACAAAATATTGTTAAAAATATTTAAAGAACATTAAGTATTAGCTAAATTTTGCATTCGATATTTCACAAATAAACTATTGACCAGCGTGTGGTCTTAGAAGTGATTAAGGTTACTAACCAGCGTGTGCTTAGAAGTGAATAGGTACTAACTATTTAAATAGTACTTGAGCAGATAATTAAGGTACTAACTATTATAATAGAAATTTTTCGAGTGGAAAATAAATGCATTTTTATGCTGGAAAATCTTTGAGCTAAAAATAAATACATTGTTTCAGGAGAGCAGAGAATATGCAGACTATTGGAAGGAAATCAATGTAATTTAATTATCATATGTTTATAATTTTTTAATAGGATGTAAAGGCTATGTAGAATTACAATTCAGATTTGTAGTTACAATTTTTTACTATATTTTAAATAAATTTGATAAGAACAAATATTTAAAATGTGAAAAAAGATTAGGTCAACTAAATGAAAAACTATAAATTGCTTATGATTTTATTATGTAGTATTAGAGTTAGAAAAAACTTGTGAGTTTTAATTTATTGTTATGATATTTGCAATTTATTGTTATGTTCTTGATATTTTTGCAAAATTACTTTATTACTAAACATTTTTGTTTAGATAAGTAATTAGTTTCCAAATAATACAGTAAATGTGTTTTAGAATGTGGAAATTTTCTTTTGGAAAAGTTTCCTTAAAAAATCTGGTTGCCTATATTTCATTGTTTATTTATTTCTTGCAAACATATTAACGTTATTTACTTTGCAAATATATTAACGAAATTTACGTTATATAAATAACTTATTAACGATAAAAATTGAGTTTCTGCCAAGTCCCTCATAATGTCTACTTCATTTTCCCGTTTATTGTTGCTTTCTCATACCGTCTAACGCATTTTCCGGTTTCTTGTTGGCTTATGGCGGTGTGGGCCTCAATAAATAGCCACTCTATATGGTTAGGTTTGATAAAGTTGTAATAAAATTTGTACAGCTGCCTAACAACGAACGTATTTCTAAATTTCTAACATATAAAATAAATTAATAGAATGATTAATTGAGATGCCAACAAGTTCAATGGAGTATTCCGTCAATCACAAGAAACAAAGGAGGACCAATTGCATAATAATCGCATAATGGTTGTACATAGTATAAATATTTATGTTATTGATTGTAAATTTCAGGAATATATTTCGGAAATTGAAATCAGCAAAAAAATCAATTATTTAATATTCAAAATTTAGAACTTTAAAATCTAATTATTAAAAAAGAAATCAATTGTTTTACCCACTCTTACAGTCAAATTCAAAGATATTCCCTAAATCTACAACCACCCTAAATTCAACATCTTGTACATGAACCATGACAGGTTTCACAATAAATTCAACATATTATACATGAACCCTGACAGGTTTCACCATAAATTCAACATATTGTACATGAACCATGACAGATTTGTAGTTATCACGCGTTTTGATAAGTGTAGTCATACAAGTGGCTATAAATTCTGAATGAATCATGATAAATTCAGTGTTGGTCTCAATTTCTAAAACAAAATCGAAACACTAGTTTACTTTTCTCACTTCTGTTCATTTTAATTGTGTGATATTCCATAGATAAATCAATGTGGAATCAGCTTCCCACTCACGTCAACAACTTGCAGTTCCCTTGTTTAATTGCATGAATGCAGTTCATAAATCACCCTAATTTTATATTAATTATGACACATAATCTGTAACGTGCGAGTTGACAAATTTTGGATGGTAGACTTCCTATTTATAAGCAGCCTTATCTCTTCTATTTATAAAAAGAAGAGACATTATCAATTCTGTATGGAAGTCGTCCTTATAAAGCACGTTCTAGGGGAGAAAGAAATTTAGAGTGATCCACCAATTGGATCTCAAAAGAAAACATATTAAATATTACGTTAAGTTCCTTCACACAATATCTCTCCACAAAATAAGTAATGCTTTTGCTGCCCATTTACCCTATACCTTACGTGAGCAAATTGCTTTGTAATACTCAAAGTTTCACATCAATATTCTCCTTTCGATTACCAAAAAGCCAAACAAATGAGAGACTCTCCTCTCAATCATTATACTATTCAACTTTGACTTATATTCTTAAATTACCGTAAGTTTAATATATTAAAAATATAAAACACTCATATTATAATGATTTGCTAGGAAAATATCATTAAAATATAAAATAAATGAATAATATCATTGCATACTAAATAAAGCGTCTAATAGAAGTTTACGCCTACCAATTAACATGCCTATGACTCTTTCAAACAGCGTTATCTTTCATAAAAGTCTCACTAAATAAGATAATGTAAAATAGAAAATAAAAATAAAAATTGGTAGTTTGTTGCATGTTCAGTGCTACCAAACAGTTGATAAGTGGTGGGCAAAATTCATATAACATGTACACCTACGCATTAACAATACCTTTTAAACAATGTTATCTTTCATAAAATGTATCAGTAAATATAATAATAAAAAATTGATAAGTATGTTGCAGGTTCAATGCAGGAACCTTTATATAAATACAAGAGGTGGGAATCTTTATATAAATAACATATAGAGTAAAATAATAATATTATTGAAAATAAATAAATTGCTTGAATAGCTACATATTTCACAAAAGTTTAATTTTTTTTAATCATAAATAGAGCACTATTTTTTTTAACAAAATTCCCTTCAATGAAAAATGTTATAAAAAAAAATTAATAAAAATTGACAAGATTGCTGCATGTTCAATGACCCAGAAATATGGTTCAAATAAACTTATATATTTACAATATCACTTTATTATTATCCCTTTGAATTTTTTAATAAACTTATATATGTGTTGCAAATATTGACTCTAGTAATTTTTGGTTGAAATTTTGGTTAAAAAACAAAAACGATGTTATAGAATAAACTCTATGACAAGTGCTTAGGGGGCGCAATGATGCCAATACAAGATAATGTTTTGAAGGCTAAAGTATAAGGTTTGAACAGGAAGAATAATATAGAGCAAACAAACACTTAGTGCTTTGGTGCAAAATGCAAGCTAACTATAATGCATTGAATCTAAAAGAAGAAGAATTTGACATCATAGCGGAGATCAAGGTACTACCCTCTATCTAGCATGGGGGCTTCACTTAAGGACCTATGACATATCATGTGTGTTCATGGCATATTAAAAAATACCCTTAATTTGAATACATATTGGAAAATGTCTCTAAAAATCTCATTATTTAACCCCCTACCAATACAAACCCAATACACCTTCCCAATTATAAAAATCCCTACTTTCACTACATATTGTAGGTAACTATTTTTCATTAACATTTTTTATACCCCTTTATATTTTTTCATTAAATTTGAGCTCCATTTTTTATACCTACAAATTAAAAAACCCTTTAATTCCTATATATCCCCCAATATGTTGATGTCACTTTTTACTCAATATATATCCCGCAATATGAATGCACATGGTATGGTATTTCTCCCCCAGTGAAGCCCCCGTGCTCTCTGGTGACAATAGGCGAGATAGAGCTTCCCAAGCAAGGATCACATCCATTGTGGAAGGCTCTAGTTTTAACATGCTTATCATGTGAGAGTTTTCTTTACAGTAAGACAACTTTGGTAGGCAATAAGGCATGCATCCTATATTTATCAAGTGCATTTAATTGTTGAAACCTTTCATCCTATACTTTGGTGAGATCCATGTCAAACAGGGTTTCCATGTTAAATGTGTTGTATATGAACTCAATCGATAATAAGGCGCTCTTTCCATATATTAACTCATAAGGATTGAACCTAATGGTGGAAAACTATTCTAGCTAGAATCATGAGGATCTAACTGTCATAGGTGATATATGTCCCATAGCTAAAGAAAAACTTGCACTTAGTCTTTTCTCACGAGGATGCAATGTATGATGCTGAGTTCTAGAAAGGACAAGCATTTATATGTTTAGAGGGAGTTTCCCCAGACATGACAGTGAATAAGAATAAGAGCAAGAGATCAAGGCCAAGGCATAGTGGAGTAGTAAATGCAGGAGAGCTAAACGAGGGAGAAAATTTAGTGTCGTAGAGTAATGGGGACGTAGTGTGACAAATTTGGAAGGAGAACATGTATTTTTAACGTATCCTCAATTTTTATTAATGTGAGTCTTCTCAAAAGTATGCATAATGGGTAATCATTGGATCTGGAATTTAATTCTTCATATACCAGGTGTATATACTTGAAATTTGAGTAAACCTATAAGAAGAATACAAGAATACAATTAAAAATGTAGTTTCTTCTTTTCCCTCCAAAATTCACAACTCTTAAATTTGTTGTAACTTCCTCTTCACTCTCACATAATCTCCTATCTTTTTCTCACACATAATAATACCCATCTATAATACAATTCTCTCATATAAATTGAGGGCTTCCATCTAGGGAAAAAAAATCCTAAATTAACATAACTTCTACTGCCAGATCGTCTGTCTAATGAATGGCCCAACTTAAATATTACTCGAGCAAGCCTTAAAACAAACCCTCAATTGTGCTCATGTTTAACTCAAGGTTATTTAGGAGCTCAATCAAGCCACAAATGACAACATCACATCTAGTTCGGTTGATTCGGTTAAACCACCATATAGTAGCAAGGGCATGAGAGACAAAGCCAGTTGGAGAAGGTATTTGTTCCATATCTGCCAAAGCCATATGTAGAGATTTCATACCGGACCCGTTATTATTTATATAAAGTGGGGGAAAACAAGTGCTCAGTTAGAAAGGTAGATGAGAATTGATAAATTCCCTGCTTCATCATTAATGCACAATACCATCTCAAGTGAAAAACGTGAAATTATCATTATAGTTCTGATGATCTGTCCATGTCTGAGTGTCTGGGGTGTGAGTAAATAGCTACGATCCACTCCTCCAACCTCGCCAATTATATCCATGATTATGGTAATGGGGTCCATTGTGCAATGCTAATCTCATGTTGTGAGTGTGAAGGTTATGCTCAATGTTTGTGTGATGGTGTGTAAGTAATTTAAGTGTGCATTTCTTTGAGGATGCATAAGAAAGCTCGACTGAAGGGAGAGGAAAATTATACTACCCCAAACATCAAACTGCGTTTTCAAGCTGAAATGGAATATTACTACTGAAATTGCATTGTAAATCTACAATAAACCAAGGAAGACGTGATCCCAGTCAGATACTTGGACATTTCTCCTCTCCCAGGTCCATCACGAGGATAAATAAAACCAAGATTCACTTTATCAAGCATTAAATATGAGATATGGGCAAATAGAACATCGTTAAGTATGATTAAAACAGTGACTTGGATCCTACCAGTGGGATGAGAATGGAGATGGCTATGTATGCCTAGGGTATCCATCATAGGGTGAGTATCATAAGTAATAGTCCCCCTCTTGGTAGTACAAACCAGAGAGGCAGGATATTTATATGGGGGAATTATTTTGTCTTTCCCCACCAGAGAGGGGGGAAATATAGAAAAATGGGGGCATTCATTTGTCTTTCCCAAGAAGAGAGGTACTTAGAGATGAGGAAGGGTATCGTAAGTGATGAAAGGCTTCGGGGAGTTGAAAATGAGCATAGATATGGAGATTCCT